>RPOG01000793.1:134027-233620 GCA_008086565.1 Thalassoma bifasciatum | reverse complement strand
AACAGCTAACAGAGAAGCTGCAAGCAGAATAACAGAAGTCATGTCGGCTGTCTCATTGCATCCAGGAAAGCAACAGTGGCGTAGCTAGACTTTTCGACAAGGGGGTGGCCAGAGGTGGGTAAGCTCTATCAGAGGGTCCATATAAATAAAGATAAATATTATGTTGTTCTAACCTGGTGCTGAAGGAGCAGTTCTACTTGACTATTTTCACAACCAAGATGCATCTTTCTTTGCATCTTAAAATTAACGGTACTGGTCACAAACTGGAAAAAAGCCCAGTAAGTAAAAGCATCAAAAAGATCAATGGTTTCAACAAACTGGAGGCTGTATTTAACATAAATAGATATAATTTATAATGCTGTGTGTGTCACTACAAAACAGATAATCTCACATCACATTTTGAAAAAAGTATATGAATGCTTCAATTGAATATACATAGTGTGATGTGGTGTAATTTTCTGTCACATAATTAAGGTTTGAGATATTTAAGATTTTCATCTTTCTATAGTTTCATGCTCTCAGGTCCAGTCAGATAATTTGGTCACAGGAGTATATATTTATTGAAGCGGTTTTCTAAAGTTACAACTATGAATACCAATTACACTTTGAAAAACAATATGAACTAATGATGACTAAAGATGACTTAATCTTGTTTTCATGTCCATAAAACAGCTACCTGGACAGTGTTGAAAGGACTGCTTATGACTTCTTTCACTGAGCCTTGGCTCTGGTTCTAGTTTGGGGACTCTTCTTCTCCCTCTGTTTATTTTTTCAGTTTGGAGTTCTCTTTTTCGGATGTTATTAGATGCTTGTACAAGTGTGTGGTGTTGCCACAGAACTTTGTCTTCTGATAACATCATGGTTTGCAGTATTATGGTAATCAGCTTTAAAACAACTTGGGCTGAGCAAAGGTTGGAGAGGCCTCCATAAAAAGAAGAGAAACTGAAACTCAAGTATCAATCTCTGCACACACATACACGAAGAATCACCAGGAAGGAAATGACAAGACAGGACAGGACAGGACAGGATAGGCAAAGGAAAGGAAAGGGGAGGAATGGTAAAGAAGAGAAAGGAAAGGAAAGGAAAGGACAGGACAGGATAGGACAATAAAGGAAAGGGAAGGAAGGGAAAAGAACAACAGGGAAAAGGAAGCAAAGAAAGGAGGGTTTTCAGTGTTTTTTTACTGCTTCAAGACTGTCATGTTTTGTTGGGTTTAATGCTGGACTATAATAATCCGTACTTCAATCATTTGTTCAGCCACAGGTGTGGAAAGCATGCTGGACATTTGTGAACATGTTTTGTTTCCTTCTTTTCTTGAGGTGGAGGAGGCTGACCAGATCTACCTGCTGATGAAGGAGGAGTATCGAATCTCCAGAAATGTGCGTCTTGCCTGGTTCCTAGGTAAACTAAATCAAGTCATCTGGCCTGCTTCAAAGCCTGAACTGGTAAGACGAACTGACTTTTCCTGGTCTTTTCTGCCCCCATAGTGGCCCAGCAGAGTTAGGTGAGAGGAGCTGGTTCAATCATTTCTCCAGTATACAGGGACTCTGCTGCTGCCTGACTCTTAAAAAAATGTTTTATATTTCACCTGATGGTTTCAACCAATTTGTACTTTGAAAAAAAAAAATAAAATAAAATAAGATATATATATATATATATATATATATATATAATGTGAAAACGCTCCTTTGCAGTTCTGTAAAAGCTAACAAAGAGTTGAGCTGCAAGTGTTAAGAATAGAATAAAAAAAAGAATTAGATCAGTTTCAAATAAAATAAGCTTTATTTTCAAACAATTTGTTTTTAAAAAATTCAAATGTAAATAAAAGATTATTCCAAATCTTGCTCTTTGAATTTTGATGTTAGCTACATGTTTCCAAAGAGCTTGAGATGTTTATCATCTCATGTTTTCTCTCTGTGAAGGACATCAGAGGGTTACAGTTTCTGAAGGTTTCAAAGTGAAATGCGGTCCCATTCTTCTTTAGCTTTGTCCTTCTGTAAAGTACAGTTGGGCTGTAGTCCTTGTCTGGATGACAACATACTCATTTATTGCCCATTTATCCCATGGCTAATGACATTTTGAAAAAACTGGCACATGAAAATCAGGTAATGCCTGTAGACTTCTTACGCATGTCGGTGTGGCCTCTGTTAGGCAACGTGAACCACCCCTACATGCCCACTTCCCTATTCTGAGCTCCACCCACAGATCCCAGGGGCCTGAAACAGATTTAACATATCCAGGATCTCTTTTCATTCCATTGATTGACTTAACAAGATATTCTCAGTCCAAATAATCTGTACTACGAAGCTGGATACCAACTTGTTGAGTGAATCCAGGATTTTCCAGTCTGAATCAGTACATGCTCACTTGAAAGGGGTGGAGTTTTCAGCATTTAAGGAATCACAAACACAGAGAAACAGGTGGAACCCTGTTGGGCAGCCTGCTTTATCATAGGGGATCAGATAATTATTCTTCAAAAAATAATTATTGGATACATTTTCTTTAAACATCATCAAGAACAAAAGCAACTGTTGCTGCAGCAAAAGTCAGGAAGGAATGCTGGCAGACAGTTGCCATGTCTGTTAACGCGTACATTCATGAAATTACATAATTTTATTTATTGATTTATTTTTTTTATATTGTTTTTGCTTTTCTACCTTTAATTGGATAGAGGAGGACAGTGGATAGAGCAGGAAAGGGGGAGAGAGCGGGGAATGACATGCAGGAAACAGGCCACAGGCGGGAATTGAACCCAGGCCACCTGCTCGAGGGCAAGCCTCATGGTGCGCGGCCATATCCACTAGGCCAGTGGTTCCCAAAGGGGGGTTTGGGACCCTTTGGGGGGTCGCGAGACATTGATGGGGGGTCATGGAATGTGTCCCAAAATCGAAAACTATGAACAATTCATGAACATTTTATCCATTATTGTGAGAATAAAAGCAAAAATTGGGGTTAAAGATGATATAAAATTATGCAAACAGAAAATGTTTTATCTGTTTTTCACATTTCTTTGTTCAAGTTTGATGCCGTGAACTCGGCAAAGTGCACATTAGTCGGTAAATTTTCTATCGATCAGTTAAATTAAGTATCCTCAGGGAGGGTTTCGTTGGTTTTTGTCTGTTTTTGGATTGGTTCATTAGTGTGGTACCACAGCAGGGGGTCACCAGTCCCTAACGCTGCTATTTTGGGGGTCACAGGTGGAAAAGTTTGGGAACCCCTGCACTAGGCCATCTGCGCCCCAAGATTACATAATTTTAACTCATCACACGATATACTTAGATCATTAATTTCACTTTATTACAGCACAGAGCTTTTGTGCAGAGCTCTTCCTTTGTTGTCTTCCTTTTCCTTTGTATCCTTAATTAAGTTATTTTGAGGCTCAGCTCCTCATGTGAGTGTGCTTTGTGTTGGAATATTGATCACTCATGATGATGGTTTGATGAGTAGTTGTGCGCACAATAAATTCATGTTTCGGCAATAATACATTGACTTTTATTATTAACCTTATTATTTCAGATGTGCTACACTGTGGTCTGTAGCATGTGACTCTATCAGTTGACAAATTGAGCTCTTCCTCAATGTGCCCATGTGAGTGAGTTTTGTGCTGGATTATTAATTCCTCACAGTAAAGAAGTTATAAGTATCCATAAATTCATGTTTCTGCAGTTGTGCAGTGGATGAACCTTAATCTATTCACCTCAATATTTCAAATGCGCCTGGCTGCGATGCATTACATTTGTGACATATGACTCCCATCAATTGGCGCACATAGCTCAGTCCACCAGCTGAAGATCGGTAACTTTGGTTTAAGGTGTCATCGGGACATCAAGAGATTATGTCTAAAAACTCTCCTTCTGCTAAACACTCATCCAGGATCTGCACACCAACGCCAACAGGATGGACAGGTCATTTTCCAGAGAGCTGATTGGTCAGGAGGTGAAGCTTTGGTACTCATTGATCTCTGATCCAGATCTTAACCTGATCCGGAGCAGTTTAGCTGTTCAGCATGAGTAACCATTACCCTTGGTAAGAAGACACCAGGGTTGAAAATCCAGGGTTAACCCTGAAGTTACCTCGATAAGAGAAAATCCAGCTTCATTGTACAGGCCTCAGGTGTTGTTGGATTTTGGGATACAGGCAGAGGTGGGTAGAGTAGACAAAAATTGTACTCATAGAATAGCACTGTTACTTAAGAATAATGTGACTCCAGCAAAAGTAATAAATAGTCCTCCAAATAATGACTTCAGTAAGAAAGAGTCAATATTCAGTGAAAAAAATTTACTCAAGTACTGAGTGACTGTTGAGAAACTCCTGATTATTTCTTTTCAATCAGAGCATGAACATCAAAGAGACGAAAAAATGAATAGGAATAAAATAGGAATATGTAAATTCAGATATTGTCCTTACACGGTGTAAATTTTTTTTTTTTTTGCACGTTCTGTCCCGAAGAATCCCTCAGTTGGGGTGACTTATAAGCTTTAAACAGTGACTGTTAAGCTCTAAATGTGCAAAGTTGGATATTGCCCAACAATATCACTTTATCAGAACAGTAAAAAATAACTATTGCTAATATAACATAATTTAAAGTAAATTCAGCTAAAATAAATGGTCTTAAATAAATTGCACTCTTAAAACAGCACAGCAGGCTCAGCTGGAAGAGATAAGAGAAAAAGAGGAACAAGGCAGTCTGTATGTACATGTGTATGAATGCTGGTGAAAATGTGTGTTTTTGCACATAAGAATCCCCCAATGAAGTGACTGCTAAGCTTCAGACAGCTTTTTTTCCACCATACTTCACATAAATGACTCAATTTGCTTCAGTGTTGGGCTGTAGAGGCTGTATTTGTGTGCCATCATGTGACTCCCGGGCTGCGTTTGATTGGTGAAATAGAGTTTGACAACATCAGAATGGTTGAACAGAGTCATATGACCCTGACCAAGGCAGAAGTCTCTCTGAGAAACCATAGCACACAGGTCATGCAGGTAGTGGTAGAAATTTAAAAATAAAAGAAGCAAGGGGAATGTAGCCCGATATAAAAGTAGTATTTCTTCCTCACAAAAAAATCAAGTACAAGTGAAAAGCATATTGTATTAAAATTACTCTGGCAAGTACAGTTTGTCTAAAAAGTTACTTAAGCAATTGTAATGGAGTAAATGGTGCACTGCCACCGATACAGGTGGCATTATTTCATGTTATGTTACCTGAAACTGTAAACTTTTCTTTTTCCTTTAAAAAAACATGCAGTGTTTACTATCTGATTGTGGTGTATTAGGGAGGGACATTTAAATGATGTTGAACAATGGAAAGAATGAGCCAGGGCTCCTAAAATACTCACCATGTATTAATTAAGTTTAATACTTCATCAAATGGGCTGGTGTTAATATATGAGGATTAAGCTGTTAGCAGCCCATACCATGTTAATGCTAACTGGTGCGAGGCCCGGCTAAGGGGAAGGAGTTAAGACGACATGTCGATACTGCTGTGTCAGCGAGTAAGCGATATCAACCTGTTCTCCCATGCATCGCTATGGGGAATGGAAGATCTGTCTCTAAAAAGATGGAGCAGCTAACGGTGCTAACGCAACACCAGAGAGAGAACACCAGAGGGCAGAGTAGCATCATGCTCATCACAGAGATGTGGCCAACAGAGCCAACATCATAACACCACATTTGGAGGATTTCACTTACTGTGAGCAGACAGGAAATAGGAGAGAGAGATTGAGCAGACTAGTGAAGAAGTCCAGTTCAGTCCTGGACCCTGTGGAGGTAGAGACTGACTACAGAATTATGGACAAGGTGTCGTCTCTGATGGACTTTTCTAATCATTGAATTTCTACTTCTACTTTTCTAAGCGCCACTCATTGCAGCAGCTCTGTCTTTGTTATTCTTTTTTTCAGTTGACACTTATTTTATGTATATATTCTTGGAACTTTTGCACCATACTTGTTCTTGCATTGCTGCCATGACTGTTAATTTTCCCCTTTGTGGGATGAATAAAGGAATATCTCTTAGGTAAGTTGTGGAAAAGAGTGCTGACTCTGACACCTCAAAACAACCGTGAGGGAACAAACATAACCAGCTTCTAACAAACAACTTCTGTACTGTTTACACTGGCCCTCATTCATCAAACACATACGACCAAAAAATGGGTGTATCCACACACAGATTGGTATTTATCAATCTGAACATAGGTGGAGGTTATGCTCAGATGTTGTTTCATTTTCTGAAATAAATATCTCCATGACATATATATGTAACTGTCCGTCTAGCGTGTCAGGTTGGGAGCGCGGTGCAGCAAGGGAAATCAGTCTGGGACGGAAAATTGATACATCATATGAGTGGAGAGCATTTTTAAAAGACAGACAGAAGTTCACAGACTTATGTTAAGATAGTTAAATTAGTCATGTCAATATAAAAGTATCTGAAATTTCACTCTTCACCCTCTTTAAAATCTTATTTAGTAGCTACTCATGCCTGTTGCCGATAAAACCAAATGAGTGTAATTAGTGAGGCAACATCACTCTTTGTTTGTTTTTTAACTTTTATTTCAAACAGTGTTCTTGTCTTTATCCTGTCTCTGTGTGTGGTATCATTAAAATAGAACTGAGCGCATGTTTAGGTGACTTGAACCAAAAAGAGAGTCTGATGGTATAAAACTGCCATCAGAACTGTTGATGATGTTGTCTCTGACGCTCTGTTTGTCTTTTGATTAATCTACAGCTGAACTCAGACAATGAGTTGGATTTGTTGAGCATCCTCCCCAAAGGATGGCAGCCAGACTTTCCCCCCACTGTGTGTCCCTATATATTCTTGCCATCTACCCGGGCCACCTTCCTGGCTCGGAGGTACCGCTTCATCATCGAGCTGGACCTCAGCCCCTCCACAGGGATTGTTGTAAGACTTTGCATTTACTGGGTAGTTACTGGGTTCATAAAGAAAACTTGTGAATAGATGAGTCTGAAAAAGGGTGAGGGTGTTCTTCACAAAAGTTTTTATGAGGTGTTTTGCAAGCATTTGCTTTTCAACTACTTTGACAGTGAAATATGTGCTTATGCATTGATAATATGGGGAATGTACCATTTAAAGAACTGAAGATTTGTTAAAGGTATTCAAGCTTTACAGTATGAGAAACACATCTATCATTACAGTAGTTAAGTCTTTAAATTGTGTTAAGGTTAGCATGACAGCTGTTAAATGTTAAGCACTGCATAGATTTTCTCAAACACCTCCAATGTCAAATTCTCAAGTTCCTGCCCACTTTAAAGGATTGTCATAACTGACCCACCTTCATGTTCAGCTTCTCCACATCTTTAACATCTTTGTAACTTACATTCGTCCTCTCGAAAATTAACTGAGAGCCATTTCAAAGAAGAATTTCAACTTTCCCAAAGAAGTATGTGTGATGTGCATCACTTATAAGTTGTTTTCTTATTTTTTCCTAAGTATCGGATAAAAACGTCAACCAGAAACAGTTTGATTTGGAGTGTATGCTCAAAGCAGGTAAATGGTGTTGGTACATGTCCAGGCAATATTAGCGTGACAGAGTTCCATAGATCAAGATCTACTTCAAGTATCCAAAGACCAAAGAGTAAAAGAAACACGGTACAAATACAAATGTCGAGAGATGTTTGAGAAAAAGCAAACAAATAAAGCCTTTGATATTTAAGTGTATGCAGCGTGATACGTGAAAATTCTGTTAGAACACAATAGAAGAATCACTTAATCTTGTCTTCATGAAGACTGTTACAGGCAGATGTGATGATTTTTGAATGACATCCTGCAGAAATGATGGTTAACACAAACAACTCCAAATCTCCAGCTGTTGTCTGTAGCATTATGGGTGTCAAACTAAAGACTAATGTCTACTGAGAAAAGAAAACTGGTTTCACAAGTGATTGGGAGGATTATGATTTTTCGTAATTCTTGAACTTTGTCTGCTCTGTCCCGCAGGACGACAGCACAGGAGAGATGATCTTTGATGAGGTGTTTCATGCCTTATCTAGGTGCCTGGCTGGTCTGGCTCAACCGTTTAAAGTCCCTGGAACTGATGAAGTTTTCAAGCCCAGGATCTTTGTCACCATCTTGGTTTATTCCTCCATCATCGGCCTTACCTCTCACCAGGTCATTACGATACTTTAATCTGATCTTGTCTTTGGTCCTCAGTGTTTTAAGAGTCATCAAAGAGCTGAACTGGAGAGTGAACTGCAGGGACTGAAAGAAGCACTAGAGAGATAGTAAGATAGTGAGCAAAAGATAGTGAAAGAGAGTGTAAATTTAAGTCCTTATGTGTTTTTCAACTTAAAACTAGTCCCTCACAGATTACATCTGAGTCACCTCCTATTTACATGTGTGGCTTTCTCTTTTTTTTTCAAAAATGAGTTTAGCATCACACAGCAGCTTCAGCAGGCCATGCCAGCTGTTTTACTCTAATTTCAGAAACAACTTACTACAAACCACAGTCAGACTTCATGGACTAGGCTTGTCATCTCTCTGGAATTGAAAGTTTGACTCTACAATCACTCGGCTAACTTTCCTGCGCTGTAGATGGCAGAGAGTTATCCATCTCTTTGGAAATAGCTGTCTATATTATGATGTTAGAGCGGTTAAAAGTACCCCATTCTCCACGTCCACTTTCATTTGTCCTATAAAAGCCCCGCAAACAAGCATTCGTGGCTTTTAGCACCTTGTGCACACTGTGCTTTAATGTTTTTGATATACAGACCTGATCAAAATTTTAAGACCAGATGAAAAATTGCACTAACTCAGCAGTGATGGTGCGTTGTGAGAACCCTTGTTTATGCAGCTCAACAATCCACCACATTCATAGAGAGAAAGCTGTTTAGCCTTTGCCATTGGGAGGTCATAACAGTGTGACTACCTGACAGGAAATGACCTCGAAGCCACATTTTTGTGCAAATTTAGTCTATTAAAGACTGTGGTCTTAAACTTTTGATCAACTGATGAACAGACTATTTACCTTCAATTGTTCTTTGTAATAATTTTTTTCCCAATTTTATTTTGTCTCACTCTCATTTCCTCTTTTTACATTTTGAAACTCACTCACAACCGGCTTAAGAGCCAAAATGAAAACCAGTGCAATTTTTACTAGTCTTAAGATTTTGATGAGGGGTTTTAAACCTCTGTTGGTGCTGTTGCAGTGGTCTGACTGTCTTCTACTCACATACAGGTTTTAGTACAAGGCTGCCAGCTTGACAGAACAGATCTGGTTGAGTTCCTTCATCAGATCTATCAGCAGCTTAGGGCTGTGGAGAACAACATTGCACAGGTCCTACATCAGCAGCATGAACAGGTGAGAATTCATGAATAGGTGAGAGCTCATGAACAGGTGAAAATTCATGAACAGGGGCCCAACCATGAATTGTTTCATGGTATAGGAGGAAAAGGGGGCTGAACATTGATATGTGTTGTGATATAGGTGTATGCTCATTTCCCCAGTGTCCCCTTGCCCTCTGCCCCCTCCCACTGATATGGGAGGGGGCAGAGGGCAAGCTCAGATCATATCACAGGTCTCAGTTCATAGATGCAGTTTGTCAAACACGGGTGCATGGAGGAAAACTCAGTAAAGTCAGTTATATCTAATATTTCACTCCACCAATCCCTGTCAAATACATGAACTCATGAACTCATGTTGAGCAGAGCCAGCTTCCAGATGATATCTTCAATACATGTAAAGCTCCTTTACGTTTTCATTGACTTTAAAAGTAGTGAAACTGTTTTTAGTGAAGGTTAATACTCCCCCGAGCACAGTAAAATCAAAACTGTGGAAATTCTGGGGGCACTAGATCAAACTGATGCCTCTGAAAAGGGATTATTTGTTTTAATAATGTCCACATTCATCAGCACCTGATCAGGCATATGCTGTGATATACTCAGGAACGTACATTTCAGATCACACATGAACCGCAGTTCCTGTGCCAGATACCCATGATAGTGGTTACCCATGATAGACTTTCATTCCAAAGAGTTGGTAGTCCGATCCTTGCCCCACAGTCACAGGCTGTAGTGTCTATGAGGAAGACTGAATCCCAGGATGACATCACTCTAACACTGTTAGCAGAGTGTTAGTGTGATAAAAGGGACTAAGTTGTGACTAGACATTTCCTCAGAGTTTTTGTCATCATGCTAAGCTTTGAAAAAACAAATTACACATGTTTTAATAAGCTTTTTGTATAGATCCAAATACTTTTATAGTTATTCCCTGCTTCAAGTTTATATCAAGGTATTTGTCTGGATAACATTTGCAAATAGACTTTTTCAAATGTTTCATACAGTAAAAATAATCCTTTTTCACCAGTTTCTCACCTTTTAAGAAAGTATTCAGTGTCTGCATTTAGCAGAGGAATGAATTGGATATCAAAGAATCTTGGATTACATAAACCCTATTAGACTCTTCTAAAGACATTGCAGGCTTGACCCAGTTGAGTTTAGTATATTTAATGGTCGATAGCTCGTAATCCAGTGGGAAACCTTTCAGCTGACTGATGCAGTGTGCTACTTTTTTAGTTTCTGATTTGTAGGATCTGATTTTGAGGGCCCACCAAATAAAAAAAAGAAGAGCAGTAAGAAGCGTAGTTATTATAAAATAATTGACAGACCTGATTTGAGGTCCCCTGGGTGGTTCTGTAGCTCCCCACATGGGAACAGCAGAAGGCAAACCAAAAGCCCACCCTGATCCACCATGTTTCACTGGCTGTGAAGGGTGCTGCGAAAAATCTCACCCACTGGGAGCAAAAGGAGCAAACGTTTACTCTTTAAATGACTGTGGACCCATGGGATGGATCTGGCCTTCACTGGCTTGCGTCCATGTCAGAGTTTGTCTTGATAATGAAAATGAGCAGAGGTCGTGCCTCACAGGACTAAGAGCTTGATGGTTTGATGATGTGGTGGGTATGAAGGTGTACCACATTGAACCCTGGAACTGTTATATTAGACCTGTCGGTGAAGAAGTCTGTTTCCTACCTGTGCCCTCAGCCTCTGGAGCCGCTCCTGAACTCAGCTGTCCACAGCAACAACCTGGATGACCAGCCGCAGCGCAAGCAGGGCATCTCCATGGTGTCAGCTGATATGGGTCTGGTCAGCATGGTGCGTCAGGGCATCCTGGCCCTTCAGCTGCTGCCTCCGAACTCAAGTGCAGGTAGAGTTTGGCTTTGTAAAATAAGTTGATATTCAGCTCTACATCAGTGTGAGGACTTCTTCACCTATCTCCATGTCTTTCAAATGATCTCTGCAGCTGTAGGTCGCTGTGAGACCTGTTCATATTCAGAACTCTCCTGTGATCAGAAAGATGACAGGATCACCTGTATAAACTTCAACACAGGCTTTCTAACTGCTGACTAGAATCTCTTCACACACTCAAAAGAGTACTGAACTGTATTTTACAAAGTCACCATGATTTGTGAGGAACTGTGTTCTGCTTTATAGAATGAAAAAGATGCTAATGTGATTTCAGAGCATGTGAAGAGTTGATTATCTGTATTTTGTCTTCAAGGAATCATTGTGATCACAGATGGAGTGACAAGCGTTCCTGATGTAGCTGTGTGTGAAACCCTGCTCAACCAGCTCAGGAGTGGAACCATTGCCTGCTCCTTTGTGCAGGTAGAGACAATCTACTACATAGAAAGCTGAAAAAGATTTTACATAGACCATGTTTCACAGGCAGTGATCATGTATTCATTCAGTCTACAGTCTGTTTGTGAAAGGTGTCTTTGGGATCTGTAAGTATTTGCTCCTTTGTCTTTTGAATTTCCCAGCATACCCTGGAAAAGAGTTATATTGAAAACTGATAGGTCAGTGTGAAGGGTCAGAGTATAAGGTCATAGATGAAGGTCAGTAAGAAAGATCATAGTTAAAGTGTCGTGTGGAAGTCAGAGTATAAGGTCAGGGTGAAAGGTCAGAGGATGATGTCTCTTACCATCGTGTCTCGTCAGTTTTCCTTGAATTACACTCTTTCTAGTTCAGAAGGCGTATTGTTGACTGTAAGAAAGGAGGAGAGTCACTGGAGTTTGATTGATCTGGCCCATCTTCCAGGTTGGTGGGGCTTACTCCTATGACTGCAGCTTTGGCTACATCCCCAACGTAGAGCTGATGAAGTTCATCTCTTTGGCTACCTTTGGTTCATACCTGCCCAGCTGTCCAGATGTGGATCTCAACAGCCAGGAGATGAATGCTTACCATAAGGCCTTCCTCACCTACTCCTTCCTCAAGACCCCAGAGTCCATGAACTCAGAGTATTTCTGTGGTAAGTGGGGTGCACTGAGAATTCACTTTGGCTTTCTGAGCAATTTTCATAGATCATCACACAATAATATTGATGATGATTTTACAATACAATACTCATACATATGTGTCAGCTTTTCATTTGTATTGCTGAACAAAATAGATTGTTTTCTCGTTTGCTCTTGTTGAGAGGTTGATGTGAAATGTGGGTAACACTTTATTTGAAGGGGTATGCATAAGACTGACATGACACTGTCATAAACATGACATGACATCTGGCTATAAGTTGAAGGAGGCTTCATGCATGTTCATGAATGTTGTCATTAGGTGTTGTTTAGTGACTCATGTCACCTTAAATGCAAAGTCGATAGTGTTTTGAGCTGTCTTGGTTTTGACAACTTGACATTGTTGGCAAATAAATGGTAGGTTATGTTGTCTTTCTTCATTGCATTGACTTATAACTTTCTTCTGCCATTGCCATATTTTATCAGTGCTTGTAAGATTAAGGAAGGGCCTTTGAAATAAGTCATCTTTTTAATATTTTGTAGTTGCCCAGCACAAACTGTTCAATGAGCACTTGGTGTCAGCCAGCGGTAACCCTGCCCTGGTGATGCGGAGAAAGAAACACACAGAGAAGGAGGTCCATGCTGATTTGATCAGTGTGGTTTCAGTGCGACTGAGAGAAGGCTACACCATCAGAGAGATCAGCCTCACTAAAGGTAAACTGATAACTCTCAGTTATCAGATCATCTCAGATATTTAAAAAACCTTCTTCAGGACCTCTTCAGGATGAGGATGATTGTCTCTTGGTGCAGGTGGTTTTTTTTTGTGTGTTTTTTTGGCTTTCCACCTTTTTAACTGTGAGAGCGTAAGATGGTGTACTTTTGTCACGTTTTAATTTGTCCTGTCCTGTTTTCAGGTGGGACTCAGCTGGAGGTGAAACTGGTGCTGTTATGGAAACATAATATGCACATTGAGTACCTGGCAGCTGCCTCCTGGCCATTGGATCCTGTTAAGAGAACCACTAGAGTGGAAGTAACCATGGAGGGAAGCTACGACATACTGCATGACATCAGCTGTACCCAGAGGAAACCCATCACAAGCCCTTACCGCACCTCAGTCATACGGCGCTTTTGGAACACACTGCAAAGGTACAAAAAGAGCCAAAAGTCTGCCATCACAGGGTCATCGGATTGTAATCGCTCTTTTAGTTAATGAGCTTTATCTGCATTTTACAGCTACATCTTAACCTATTTGCGTGCTGTGTGTCTTTTCAGTATCAACCAAACGGATCAGATGTTGGTTCACCTCCAGTCATTCAATTCAGTTCCTGAGAACTACATGATTCCAGAGAGCACCAAAAACGGAGTTCCCCTGTTCTATATCCCTCCTGGTTCTACCACTCCAGTACTCCACAAACTTTGTCTTTCTTACTCAATCAGTGTTTAAGGGGTTTGGATGTAACGAGATAGATCAGGACTATGTGTTCTTAGTGTGCAATCTGTCCAAGGCTTCATGTAGTTTTCTTAGAGCTGTTTTATGATTGTTGGATCTTTTTCTGTTTCTGACACAAAAACTATTTTACGAGAGGAACTAAAACGATCCATATCCTTTGTACACAAACTATCTGTAAACACATTAAAATAAAGATAGTCAGCTTGTTTTTCAGTGATGCTGATCAAGCTTCCAAAGTTAAGTCTCGTGGAGCTGAGTCCAGAATCCTTGTGCCTTCTCTGCCTTTATAGTTGTGTATGTATGTGTTAACTATCTTTCTTTTTCCAGGTCCTGTCACTTCAACACAGTGGATCCAAAGACTCCGCTCAGGCCCAGTTTGCTTCTTACTGGAAGCCCATCCTCTCCATGGATGCCAACTTCTGGCAGAGATGGCTACACATGCATCGTATTACTATCATTCTTGAACATGACATGTGAGAAATACAGACATTTTACATAATACTTTTATCTATTACTCTGAATACTGTAACAAGACAAATAAGCCTCATGGCAATAAGAATGACGTTTCTAAGGATAACGGGTCATTATTTTGTCCCTGCAGGCCAATCCCCAAACATCTGCACACAGCTGGAAACAATGGCCGTTACAGCACCATCCAGTGTCGAATCTCCCACTCTGCTTTGACATCTCTTCTTAGGGACTGGAGCAGCTTCGTGCTTGTGGAGGGTTACTCCTATGTCAAACTTATATTCAGGTGAGCCTGTGGATTATGGGCTGTTGTGTAATTTCATCCATGAGATGTACGTATGCAGTATGTGTGCAGTGTCTGCAACTTTTGTACCAGTGCAGTCTGTGAAAACACAAATGTTTTGAAGAAAACATGAATCTGTCAAAAAAAAAAACATGTTTCACACTGAACATGTTGTCATTAATGAGGCAGATAAACTGGAGCAGCTGAATGGTCCTTTTTCATAGACATTAACCAAAAATCTATAATTTTGTATGACTTCCTTTTGCCTTGATAACTGCTCGCATTCTTGCTGGTATAGTTTGTTTACTTTCAGACAATCTTTCCTTGGTCATTGATTTCCATGGGATTTCTAGATCTTCCCCAGAGACTCACTTTGGATAACATCTTTTTTGTGTTATCTATTTTTGAATTTAACAAATCCCAGATCTGTTGAATAGGATTTAAGTCTGGACTTGACCTTGCCTGTCCATTGGCTCAACGACTATGGAGTCCTTTTTCTTGGTCAAGTAGTCACTGCTAAGCTCCAAAGTATGCTATGGGTTGTTATCTTCCCGGTATATTAACCCATGGATCACCAATCAGGTTGAGTGGTGGCAAACACCTCTCACTGGATGGTGCTCTAATAAATCTTTAAGCATCATATGTAGCTCGTTGTATGGTTTGTTGCGTAGTTTTTCTAGAAAAATTATTACGAGTGACCAAACTGAAATAGAATCCTCTTAGTTTACTCTCAAATGGTGAGGTTGTGTTCAATCAGGATTAATGATCAGGATCAGAATGAATTCCTTTATCCTTTATCAAACAAATATGAAACCATCACAGTCACTCTTTAAAAAGTTTTTATTTTACTGACTAATGATTTGTAAGAAAAAGGCTTTGATAAATTCTTCTTCAACAGCTCTTCTGACCAGCCCCCAACCTCCTTCTACTTGGTTCGTCTCATATCCAAGACCCCATGTATGGTCCTGCGTTTGGGTTTCCCAATCGGCACACCAGCACATGTTAGAAACAAGGTGAGGGCAAACACACCAGACCAACAATTTCTGTCAAACATTCTGAAAATAATTCACCAGCAGAAGTAAGAAATAGAAATGAATAATTAACCTGAAATAGATCTTTCTGATTGATGTTGATCCATTAACTAACAGATCCAATTTTAGCTGCCCAATGCTTGATGTGTAACCACAGAAAAACCATCCTTAAATCTGATCGGCAGCATCCAGATTTCTCTTTGAGCTTGCAAACATAAAGTTCACCCAGAAAGTGCTTCACTTTTTCCATGTTGTTATGTTACAGCCTCAGTCCAAAATGAAAAAAATACACTTATTTCCTCCAAATTACACACAACACCCCTTAGTGACAGTGTGCTAAAAAGTACTTTTTGAAATTTCTGCAAAGTTACGAAAAATAAAAGATGAAGAAATCACGTATAGTATTATTTTCCATGAAGCTCTGAATTGAGCTCAGGTTCATCCTGTTTCCACTTAACATCCCTGAGATGTTCCCACAACGTCACTGAAGTCAACTTGTTCAAGGTTCAAGGTTACTTTATTTGAACCAGTAGGTAGATTTGTTATGTAGCAATATGGGGATGACATCCACTTTGACATTTAGTCACAGAACAAAACAATCAGTCCTCAAAACCATCCAAAACCATCGGGATTGACACACTACTGAAACACGAAAGCACTTAAAAGTACTTGTGGTAAATTCAGCCAGAGTGGTGGCAAGAATGGTGGCAAGAGGGCCACCAGTGCACAGAGAGTGGTCTTACTGCACTGAAATGATGCCACACAAGCTCCCCAAAGATAGGTGTGTCAAGCTTGTGGCATCATATTCAAGTAGACTTGAGGCTATAACAACTGGCAAAGCTGCATCAACAAAGTACCGAACGAAGGCTGTAAATACTCCTGTACATACTTCTGTGATGTCTCCGTTTTATTATTTTAAAACATTGGCAAGCGTTCCGAGAAATTGTTTTTTGCAGGTAGTCATTATTGGTGCTGTGTGTAGAATTTTTTAGGTAGAAAAATTATTTATTTCATTTTGTAATGAGGCTCTAACATAACAAGTTGAAAGAGCTGTGAATACTTTCTGGATGAACTGTATCAGTGTGAAAGTCCTTATCTTTGTTCGGATAAAGAAAAAAAAAGAAGAAGAAACTCACTGAAATATTCTGAGCATTTAGCCTCCAAGCTGTATTTTTGTCCTCATGGTAACCTGCTATGACATTCATATTTCCATCAGATTGTGGAAGAATTGCGGGAGCAGATCCTTAAACTTCGCTTCCCTCATCGTGTTCAAAACAAGGAGGCAACCCCAAAGACCAAGAGGAAGGTTGTTGGCCACCCATCACCATCCAAATCTCCTTCCATCTCTGCCCCCAAACCTGCGCTGTCAGACAGACCATGTGTGGTGGTGCTCAACAAGCCCTTGGAGAAGCTTCTCATAAGGTCAGTTCAAATGTCTCAGGGCTGAAGCTGTTCATCAGAATGTCGTGGTGCTTTGATTGTCTTTCCTACAGTGTTGGACTTCAAATGATTGCTTTGAGGTGCATGTGAGCAGATATTAAGTGATTTGTGAACAAAATTGAAATGCATGACCATGCTCAGCCTATTCAGTTTGAAAGATGCCAGCTGGACACATTTGGTGAAATTAACCACCCATACTTTTTAGGTATGAGAAGCTTCCACTGGACCTTCGGACCCCGTTTATTTTCCACATGGAGAATTTCCCTCCACCCTCAAACAACGCCATCCCTCTCAGCATGGCAGCCAACCGGACAGCGTCCTCCACGCTCGCCTCGCTGTCCCGTTACTTCCTGCACCAGCGCTGGGTGTGGGCCGTGCAAAACAGCCAGGGACTGACTGCGGCCATGCAGGCTGTGGCTCACATCTTGTCCATGCTCTCCGAGTGAGTTCCCTCTCATTCCAGGGACACTGCGACCCTACTCTTTGTATTCAGCTTACATTTGCACACCTGTTCAGTGCTGATGGCACTGAAGAGATCCCAACCTAAGAAACATCATTTTCAGAGGACAAGTAGAGTTTAACAACAGTGTCTGAGTTCACAGAAGAGTATGAGGCCCTCAGTGTTTCACTGGGGTAAGGTTTGTTGTGGAACATATATACATGTGAAATCTGTCCATGACAATCTTCTCCTTAGGATCCGTCTGTCAGAGGGCTTTCACTTTGCTGCCAGTGGAGACGGCATTGTGAACATGGTGATAGAGCTGCCAATGAGGGTACAGTACATCAGATACACTATGTGAACGTTATAAACTGAAGTTTCCCAGGTCTAAAATTCAGTTGTTTATTGAAAAATAATTAATGTATTAAAAGGTTTTTGTAGGGCTCGTAGCCTTTGATTTTGCTATAAAATGTTGTCTTCATCTTCAGGCTGTGTCAGGGGACACTGACAGAGAGAGTCACTCTTGTATTGTTCAATACATCCTCTTTCCACCCCACTCTACATCAACCAAGGACAGGTACGAACCAAGAATCAACTAAACCTTGTTTTAAAAGAAGTGGTAACAATGATAAGTTCATGGTTTTTCTTGTCTGTCATTTGTGGAGTTCTTCTCACCATCGCCTTTCTGTCTTAGTGCCCACCCCACTCAGCTTGAAAGACACCTAAATATCTTTTTTATTTCCAACTCTGAATGTTATCTCTGCCCCATGACTGACCCATGTGTTTTACCTGATCCCATCATGTCCTTCTCCTCCATGAAAGACACTCTGCAATGTTTTCCTCTTTGCTGGGGAGCACAGACTTCATTCTTCATTTACAGCATTTGTTTTAAAAGCTTTTAGGAAGAGCACATCCTTCCTCTGAAGTCAGCTTTCCAGTTTAGAGCATTTCCTTATAAATTGTGTAATCAGCTAATGATGCACACTTCTTCAGGGTCAGTAGAAGACCTGAGACCCCCTAATGAGACTTGGTCAGCTAGACATGCTGAAACATGTCCATTGGAGGCAAAAATAGCTTCAACTTTTGATTCTAACTCAAAACTTTATTAGGGGTTTTCAATGGAGGTGGACAGTCTCTCTATGCTGACCTGTGAGAGATGGTGGTTCTTACAGATGTGGTCTTGGAATTCAAAGGCACTGAATCAGCCTTTGATCACCAGATATGTAATATAACAGCAGTGTAACATAACTGCAGAATGTACATTCTTTTATTATGTAATGTTTTATTTAACTACCAACATGCTTTCTTTTTGTTAAACTACCTCATTTAATAGCTGCATTTTTGCACTTCTCACCACAACACCATTATAATATTTTTTTAGCCTATAAATATGAGTCTTGTCTATTGTCATTCCTTTGTGTTTATAGTTGTTGATAATATTCTATATGTGAAATTATTATTATTATTATTATTGTTATTATTATTATATTTTATTTATTGATTTATTATTTCACTAAAAAATATATATATACACACACACACACACATATATATATATATATAAATAATATATTAAAATATATATTTTATATATACACACCAAAACAAATTCCTTGTATCTTCAAGCAGACCTGCTGAATAAAATTTGTTCTGATTCTGATTCAGATTATTGACTCAGCAGCAGTGCGTTTAACCAGTTCTCTTTTCATTGTGTTGGACTCCAGCTTCTCCACTGATGATGACAATGATACTGAGGTGGAGGCTGTGGACATGGACACAGAGCTCAACCTGGTGACAGAGTGTTGGGTTGAACCACAGAGTGGCACAGTGATGAACTGCATGGAACAGCATCTCCACTTCAAGGGCTTCACGTACCAGGAGATTCCTCAGGCGGTGTGTAGATCCAGCACCACTTTCAGATCTGATAAACAAAGCTGAAGCTCTGGCTCTGGGGCAACAAAACCTCTGTGTGTTTTTTTTTTTCTCCGTTCAGAGAAGTCCTCAAAGTGTTTCACAATTTGTCTCTGTTCAATAGATATTTCCGAGAGACCTGGCCTGTATGTCCACCATGATGACCTTTGAGTATTTGGTCCAACTGTGTCAGAATAAGGACCAGGTCTGCTCTCTGCCAGCTAGACTCAAGGATGTGAGGGGTAATAAAAATCTTCTAACTTAATTTTCCTAATATGCTGCTCAAACATGCAAGAGTCACATCTGGATGTTTCTTTGAAAATATGGAAAAATTGCCCACAGAATGATCATGTCTAGATCACAAACCAAACCAAAGACTAACCAGAAATGTTTGCTATGGCAAGCCCTTTTGACATTGAAGGATTAGTATTGATAATAGCAGTTGTAGATAACAGTCAATGCTTTTTAGAATTGAGAATTCTAAGCCGTCATATTCACAATGTAATTTTCACAAGCAAAAAATCTTACTACACACAGTTCTTTTTTCACCAGTGAAAATGGCCATTCTAGAAATCTGCAACTAGGGGCGCAGATGGCCTAGTGGATATGGCTGGGCACCATGAGGTTTGCCCTCGAGCGGGTGGCCTGGGTTTGATTCCCACCTGCGGCCTGTTTCCCGCATGTCATTCCCCACTCTCTACCCCCTTTCATACTCTATCCACTGTTCTCCACTATCCAATTAAAGCAGAAAAGCCCAAAAAATATCTTAAAAAAAAAAAAAAAAGAATTCTGCAACTAAGTAACCACTAGTCAACTTGTGCCATTGATTGCTATTGAAAGTTAATTACAGATATCTGTGATTCAATTTTTACATGATGTAATTTGAAGTACACATAGCCATGCAGATAATTTGACGTCACAATTCTATTTCATGTCAACTGCAATCTAATCCTCACTAGTAAAAATGTTAATTATTAAAATCAAAACTGCTGTTCTCGTGACAAAGTTTATTTATTACCACAATTGTTCAATCTTCACAGACATCATAGAATTAAATCTAAATATCTAAAAGTGATTCTTATTGTCAAATTACATAATAGATACCTTGACCACCTCTCATAACATGTAAGAATGTAATGGTATTCCAGATTTGTGTAAAAACATTTCAATGCAGAACAATTAGATGTATAAAATTACCCTTTAAATTAATCAAAATCAAATTGCTGATATCAAAAATGGAAATGGTTTGAATTATGAAAGGGCTTATCTAAAATAAATGGTTATTGGGCTACTTATCCAAGAAAAACATGGTTATAATGCTACATATCTGGGGGAAAAAATATATATAGATTACAAACCTAAATAAGGAAATCCGACTGCATATCTGAAATAAAAATGAAGATAAGGCAGCATATCCTAGATGAATATAGTAGCAGGTTAAAAATAACTGTGGTATTTTGGCTTTGCTTCTGAAAAAATGCATATACAGTTGTTCCCAAAAGTTGACACCCCCCGGCAGAATTTCTGATTTTTTTGGCCTTTTCTCAGAAAATATGAATGATTTCACAAAATCCTTTCTATCACTCATGGTTAGTGGTTGGGGGAAGACATGTATTGAAAAAAAGTACCCTTTTTAAATCTTAATGACAACAGAAACTTAAAAAATGACCCTGTTAAGAAGTTTACACAACTCTGGTGGTTTTGTCCTGATAAATGCACAAAAGTTAACACAAATGTGTTTGAATGTCTACTAAAGGTAACCATCCTCACTGTGATCTATTTGCTTGTAATCAGTGTGTGAGTATAAAAAAAATGTACAGGGTCATTTTTTAAGTTTCTGTTGTCATTATGATTTCAAAGAGTAAACACAGTTGTTTGTTAGTAAATGTCTTCACCCAACCACTAACCATGGGTGACAGAAAAGTTTTTGTGTTATCATCCATATTTTCTGAGAAAAGGCCAAAAAATCAGACAAATTCTGCTGGAGGGGGTGTGAACCTTTCGGCACAACTGTATTAACAAGGCTGCATATCAGAAAAATATGCATATTAGGTTGCATTTCAGAAATACAATCAATTAACATATAATACATAACATACATACAAGAAGGAATATGGTAAGATTCTAAAAACTGATATTTATATGGTTCAAAGGTGACATATAAGAAATGAGCTCATTATTAACGCAAAACAACAAAGACAAATATTGTTATAAGGCTACATGTCTGAAATATAGATGCTTATTATGTGATGTATACAAAATGAATAGGGTAACAAGGATTCATAATGTTAATAAGGTGACAAATACATTCAGTATGAAATAGATTGGTAATCAGATGATTTATCTGTAATTACTATGGTTAATGGCTACATATCTTAAATGAAAAGATTATTCAGCAAAAAGATGAAATGATTATTGTTGTTCGCCTTCATATCTGAAACGTTAAAATTAACTTGGTAATATAAACATGTTCATTGGGCTACATATCCAATTTGAAACTGTTTTTTTAGATAACATGTCTGAAATGAAACCATTGTCCTGCCCTCATATTGGGAATGAGTTAATGTGTGTTTAGGTGTTCATTAACTGCCCCTGTCACTTGATTGGTTCAATAGGCAACCCCATTACTTTTACACTCGGGTACACGCTCGCTGATGTGGGGGTATACAGTTGGGAGATGATAATTGGTAATGAGGTGAGACGGAAACACTGCGACCTCAGCTTCTGCATTTGACTGAAATTTTAAGATGGCAAATTGAGCCAGATGTTTTCTGTCGTCTTATTTTATTTTAACATGTCAAAATTTCATTTTGGCATATTGAAATGTAATTTCCACTGGTGAAAACTAAATTGTGACTCGTCAGCCAGCCTTTTAGATATTAGAAGGGCTTGCCATGGTTCTCCTCACTAAACTCCATCTGGACTGTGCACAGGCTGCTTGTATAAATCTAAAGCTCTGTATATCCTCCAGAAACTCAACAACTCTTACAGCTGACCCCAATAAATGAATGGATTTATCAGGCAGTGAAAATGTGTGAGCTCAAAAAGACATCAGAAAACACACACCAGATCAAAGTTATGAAATGGACCACATAAGACAAATATAAGTACAAAAAATGTTGGAATTAGAAGCACATTTGGGGCTAAAAAGAATATTTTAAGTGTTCATAAATGTGTCTGCTGCTAGCTCTTGGTTCTTTAAATCAGATTTGCCCCTCTTTAAAAAGGACTTATACACCTGGTTTCAGCAGACAGACATGCCTGTCAGTATTAAAGTATTTATATAACACTTTATCAGTGATATCTTGTTTAAAATGTTGTGTCTCTTCGAGAAATTATGTATGTATATATTAAAAATCTCTGATATCATTATCATGGTATGTGTGAAAGCAAATATGGAGTCCCACATGACTAAGAATGAAGAGCTGTTTAAACATTTTAGTATACTTACTTGTTGCTGATTTAATGGAGTTACCATGCCCTGTCCCATCATGGGTCTGGTCCTCACCAAAATTAGGTTAATTGTGAAGCTCTTCTGATCAAATTTCCACTTTGCTTATCATCAATAAAAGAAGGGTTAGGGTTAGCCAACTTTTCAGAGTATGTGTTTTTATCATTTTTCTAGCCCATAGCAGTTCCTCTGTTGAGCTATGGGAGGAGCAGGTGAAGTACATGTTTTTCCTTTTTCAGTGGTTGTCTTTCTGGATGTTTACCAGTCTGTGATGTTTACCAAGAGAGCAAAACTTAACAAACAAGAAGTCCTTAGAGTTGTTATGTGGCTAACAAAATCACAAACCTCCACCCAGAGATTTTGAACTTCTTTTCTTTGTGACAAGCAGTAAGAAATGTTGGTTTGGCTGTGTGGCCCTACTGGATCTAGATAGTGAACTTTGATGGTATCAGTAATGCTTAAAAGCCTAGGCCTGGTGTTCACTGGTGAGGTCCTGGTGAAATACAAAATGATAAGATTGTTCTGTGTCGACAGGTGAAGCTTTGGGGCTTGAAGAGAGCATTCACATGGTTCCCTTTCAGTTTGACCTCATTCAACTGCTTCCAAAGTGCCAGCAGGTGGAGCTCTTCTTCCTCACATTCAGCACAGGTATGTATACATTACATGAAACCCCTTCACATTCAGTGAGGATGGTGTGCATCCACATTTTTGATTTGAGTTTTATTTGAGTTTAAAGAAAGACACATTTATGTATGTATTCTGGAAGTGTGATATGACACGTGAACAGTTTCCTCCCACTGGCTGTCACACTGATGAACAGTTAAAAAAAAAACAAAAAAAAACAATCTGTCATCCCGCTGTCCTGCACATTCTCTGTGTTGCACATCTTTCATTGCACTATTTAATTTAAATGTCTATATATATATATATATATATATATATTTTTTTTTTAATTATATTTTATCTTCTTCTTTCTCCCTCTTGTACAAAGTTTCTATTTTTCAAATATTTCTATATGTCTAATTTGTAGTTACTGAATATCTATTTTTCTAACATATGTGACATTTACTGTTAATTCTTACTTGTTTTTTTTGTTTTTTTTGTACAAGAGAGCACAGTTACACCAAAGTCAAATTCCTTGTGTGCTTCTTGAAGATACTTGGCAATATAGGCGATTCTGATTCTGATTTGATTCTGATTCTGATATATTCCCCTGTCCCATATGATTTGCCTTAAGAGAATTCCCCCACCAAATTAATCTGCTCTCTTTTCATCTCTTGTTTGCTGGAAGTCATTTGATGATGTAGGTTTTCACCTTTTTGTGTCTGATTAGGTGAAACTGAGGAGCAGGTGCATGGCTCAGCCTGTCTCCCCAATGAGGTCCTGCTAAGCCTCTTTCACAGCAGCATGGAGCATGATCTGAGTGACAGAGAGATCCCCTTAGCAGAGAGCCACCACGCTGCCTTCATGCTCCACATTTTAGAGCGGGAACGAGACGGCCAGGTGGCTCCATTCTCTTTACCTGTAATCAAAGGTACTGTACACCTCTATTTCACACCCCGGGCCAAACACCCACATTACAGGGCCATGGTGGTTCATCTTTTGGTGTCCAGCCCTATCAATACCTGAGCAAATCTCCCAGTGTTCACACCTAATTTCTTGTGTTTTAATGTTTCAGAGGAGTGTGTGAAGTCTACAGAAAGGCAGGACACCTTGATGTCTTTCCACACTACTTGCAGCAGTAAAGAGGTGATGGGCTCAACCAGCACTTTGCAGGTAATTCACTCCCTCCACAAGTAAGACTGTAATTGTTAAGGTTCTCAGTAACCAGAGAAATGGAGGAGGACCCAAAAGCAGGCAGAGGCAGTGGAGGCAGTTTTAAGGGGTTTTATTGCAGAATATGNGACAGAGAGATCCCCTTAGCAGAGAGCCACCACGCTGCCTTCATGCTCCACATTTTAGAGCGGGAACGAGACGGCCAGGTGGCTCCATTCTCTTTACCTGTAATCAAAGGTACTGTACACCTCTATTTCACACCCCGGGCCAAACACCCACATTACAGGGCCATGGTGGTTCATCTTTTGGTGTCCAGCCCTATCAATACCTGAGCAAATCTCCCAGTGTTCACACCTAATTTCTTGTGTTTTAATGTTTCAGAGGAGTGTGTGAAGTCTACAGAAAGGCAGGACACCTTGATGTCTTTCCACACTACTTGCAGCAGTAAAGAGGTGATGGGCTCAACCAGCACTTTGCAGGTAATTCACTCCCTCCACAAGTAAGACTGTAATTGTTAAGGTTCTCAGTAACCAGAGAAATGGAGGAGGACCCAAAAGCAGGCAGAGGCAGTGGAGGCAGTTTTAAGGGGTTTTATTGCAGAATATGTGACGGAAGAAATCCAGGGCTGGGGTGGTGAGGGAGTCCAGAGTTTACAGAGGCTGGGAGACTTGAGAGCACGAGGCAGGGTAGCAGGGCTAGGGCAGAGGGCAGGAGCACGAGGAGGCACTGGAAAAAGGGAGAGACACAGGTGATTAGACACAAGAAAATGCACAAGAAATCTCTGAAGTCTACAAATACTCAATCTGAAGACGGGAGCCCAAGTACCACTGTGGCAGCGGGAATAATCTGGCGCCTGACTCCTGTTTCCACACAGCCTTTAAGGGAGAGCTGATTAGGTGATGAGCTGCAGGTGATCAGGAACAGGAGCAGGAGCCACAGGTGCACAAATGAGCCAGGAGGAGAGGCGCCCAAGCCCTGTGGGAGGGGTAAAAGAGCTCCACAGCAAACATGAATCATCACAGTACCCCCCCCCCAACGGACGCCTCCTGGCGTCCTTCCAGGCATATTAGGGTTGGCAATATAAAAGTCTTTTAACAGGGAATTGTCCAAGATGAGCTTATGTGAGATCCATGACCTCTCCTCAGGGCCATAACCCTCCCAGTCTACGAGATACTGGAAGCCCCTCCCTTGAGGCCTGACGTCCAGAATCTTGGAGACGGGGAAGGCCGGGTGGTCGTTGATGATCCGGGGGGTGGAGGGGGGATGGCCGGAGGGCTAAGGTCACTGGAGGAAAGCGGCTTGAGGAGAGATACATGAGAGGTGGGGTGGATCTTGAGGGAGTCGGGTAGTCTGAGTCTGACAGAGGAAGGGTTGATGATCTTAGCAATGGGAAATGGACCAATGTAGCGTGGTGCAAGCTTACGTTAGTCAGTCTGGAGGGGAAGGTCACGTGAAGAGAGCCAAACCATTTGTCCAGGCTTATACTCAGGGGCCGGAGAGCAATGGAGATCAGCCAACTGCTTGTTCCGCTCCGCTGTCAGAGTGAGGGCTGCCCTGACCTCCCTCCAGACCCCCTTAACCCTTCGAAGGTGCTCCCTCACTGAGGGGACGGCCACTGCCTGATCCTGGTCAGGAAATACAGGGGGTTGGAAACCATTACAGGCCATAAAAGGGGACATACCTGTGGCCGAACTAGTTAGGGAGTTGTGGGCGTATTCGATCCACGGGAGGACAGTGCTCCATGAAGCAGGGTGATGAGCCACGACACACCGAAGGGCCAAGTCCAGGTCTTGATTAGTCCGCTCTGTCTGGCCGTTGGTCTGAGGGTGGTACCCTGAAGAGAGACTGGCTGCTGCGCCCACTGCCTTACGAAACTCAATCCAGACTTGAGAAGTGAACTGGAGACCTCCGTCAGAAACTATGTCACAGGGGATTCCATGGAGCTTGAACACGTGGAGAACCAAGAGGTTAGCAGTTTCCAAAGCAGAGGGGAGTTTAGGGAGGAGCACGTAATGAACAGATTTGGAGAAACGATCAACAATGGTAAGGATAACTGTGTTACCTTCTGAGGGAGGTAGGCCAGTGACGAAATCCACAGCGATGTGGGACCAGGGGCGGCGAGGGATGGGTAAGGGGCGCAGCAGACCAGCAGGAGGTTGGTGGGAGGCTTTACCTCGAGCACAGACAGAGCAGGCCAGCACAAACTCCCATGTATCCTTGGCCATGTTGGACCACCAAAAGTGTTGCTTCAGGAAGTGGTAACTTCAGGATGACAGGCCAGTTTTGAAGAGTGACCCCACTGGAGAACCTGAGACCGGGCCGAATCAGGGACATAGAGGCGGTTGGGAGGTCCAGTCTGGGGGTCCGGTTGGTCCTTTTGCGCCTCCCTGATGATCTGCTCAATCTCCCATATAGCGGCACCGACTATACAGGAAGGGGGAATGATGGGGTCGGGTTCCTCAGAGCTGGTGGGAGGCGAATACATGCGTGAGAGGGCATCAGGCTTAGTGTTCCGAGAGCCAGGGCGGTAGGATAGAGTGAAGTTAAACCTGCTGAGGAACAGTGACCAACGAGCCTGACGAGGGTTGAGCCGCTTGGCAGAGCGAAGGTAGGCGAGTTTCTTATGGTACGTCCAGATGATGAAGGGTATGCTGTATCCCTCCAGCCAGTGCCTCCACTCCTGCAAAGCCCATACCACTGCCAAAAGCTCTCTTGTTCCCACGTCATAGTTCCTCTCCACAGAGGACAGGCGTCAAGAGAAGAAAGCGCAGGGATGAATCCTCTGGGTCTTGGGGTCACGTTGCGAGAGTACTGCTCCAGCCCCTGTGTCAGACGCATCCACCTCCATGATGAACTGGAGAGCAGGGTCGGGGTGTTTAAGCACAGGCGCACTAGTGAAGATTGACTTCAGACGAGAGAAGGCCTGTGAAGCCTAAGGTGACCACTGGAAGGGAGAGGAGGTGGAAGTGAGGCTGGTGAGGGGGCTAGCCACTTTACTGTAATCCCGGATGAATCTCCTGTAGAAGTTGGCGTATCCTAGGAAGCGTTGCTGCTCCTTTCGGGTGGAGGGAGTGGGCCAGTTGGCAACAGCGAGAATCTTGGCAGGATCAGGTTGGAGCTGACCCTTGGCAATGATGTAGCCAAGGAAATGCACAGAGGGGACATGAAACTCACATTTCTCCGGCTTGACAAACAGGCGGTTCTCCAGGAGGCGTTGAGGCACCAGGCGAACATGGTGTTGGTGTTCTTGGAGGGAGCGAGAGAAGATGGGGATATCATCTAGATAGACGAACACAAATCTGTTGAGCATGTCACGTAGTATGTCGTTCATGAGGGTCTGGAATACAGTAGGGGCATTTGTGAGTCCAAAAGGCATCACGAGGTATTCAAAGTGACCTAGAGGAGTGTTGAAGGCTGTCTTCCACTCATCTCCCTCCTTGATCCTGATGAGGTGGTATGCATTATGCAGATCCAACTTGGAGAACACCTGAGCTTCACAGAGGGGCTCAAAGGATGGGTCGATGAGAGGAAGAGGGGACTTGTTTTTAACAGTGATGTCATTGAGCCCCCTGAAGTCAATACAGGGACGTAGGGAGGAATCTTTTTTCTTAACGAAGAAAAAAACAGCGCCCAGGGGAGAGGAGGAGGGGCTGATGAATCCAGAGGCGAGGGAATCTCTGATGTATGTCTCCATGGCCTCCTTCTCAGGCCGAGAGAGGTTGTAGAGGCGACTTGAGGGGGCCCCAGGGAGGAGGTCGATGGCACAATCGTAGGGACGGTGAGGGGGTAAGGTAAGTGCCAGGTCCTTACTGAAAACGGGGGCTAGGTCATGATGTTCGGAGGGAACTTGAGAGAGATCTGGAGGGACAGGGGGCAGTTGGAGACCTCTGGGGGCTGGATCGGCAGACAGGAGACAGTGGAAAGGACAATACAGAGGTGAGAACTAACACAAGTTATTTTACTTTCCATTGCTTAATGTGTGTAACCTGTGTACTCCAGAACTTCTGACGAGTCTCTTCTGCTGTGGCAATGTGCCCACAGGACAGCAGAAGAGACTGAGGTTTCACCTGAGTTTCATCTATCTTCTTTCTTATTTGATCTGTCTTCTTTTTTATTTAATGTATCCAATTTTAATCGATTGAAAGTCACACCATTTTGATATTTAATATTTCATCCAGTGTTGTATTAAATTTTCACCAAGATCTTGTATTGATGATGGTAGGGTCTGACCATTGCACAAAGCTTTCTCCTGTACATCTCAAAGATTCTCAATGAGGTTAAGGTCTGGACTCTGTGGTGGCCAATCCATGTGTGAAAATGATGTCTCGTGCTCCCTGAACCACTCTTTCACCATTTGAGCCCTATGAATCCTGGCATTGTCATCTTGGAATATGCCCGTGCCATTAGGGAAGAAAAAATCCATTGATGGAATAACCTGCTCATTCAGTATATTCAGGTAGTCAGCTGACCTCATTCTCTTGGCACATAATGTTGCTGAACCAAGACCTGACCAACTGCAGCAACTCCATTTCATAACACTGAGCCCCACAGGCTTGTTCAGTAGGCGAAAGGCATGATGAGTGCATCACTTCACCTGCCTTCTCTTCTTACCCTGATGCACCCATCGCTCTGGAGCAGGTTACATCTGGACTCATCAGACCACGTGACTTTCTTCCATTCCTCCTGAGTCCAACCTTTATGCACCATCGCAAATTGAAGGTTTTTCCGGTTAGCTTTACTGATGTGTGGTTTTCTCAAGGCTACACAGTTGTCAACCCCAGCCCCTTGAGTTCCCTTCACATTGTGCTCTTACTTTCACTATTTAACAAACCCCTGAGTTCTACTGTTGTTATTAATGTTGTTGAAGTGTTCAATATTCATGATCATTCAGGATTTTTTTCCAACCCCATTTCTTCCTGGAAGACAACGGTTCCCCACCATCCTTGCAGTTTTTAATAATGTGTTGGACAGTTCTCAACTCAATGTCAGTAGTGTCTGCATCTGTCTCCTTTGATGTTTTCTCTGCCTGATGCCAACTGACATCTTTCATGACCACAGGATGTGTCTTTCTCCTTGGTTGTTTAAGAAATGAGAAGTTACTCATTGCATCAGATGGGATTAACTTGTTGCCAGCTGCAGTTATTATCTAATAGGATGCTTGTACCTATTTATTAAGTTAAATCCAGGTGGTGACTCTTTCTGGCCAGGCAGTGTCTGTCACTTATATGTTTTAAATGTACAACCTTTTTCATTGAGTTACTTGCTTTATCCTTTTATCAGCTCTCTTACTTTTAGATTAAAGTGTAGCTTCTAATTCCTTTTACTTCCTTATTCTTATTCTTATCATTTTTTGAACTTGGTAGTTGAATTTATGCTCTGAAATTTTAACATCTAATTCTATATACACATTTCCTCATTAAAATCTCCTGATAGTGTTTCCTCAATTTAAGGGCGATCATTTCCTTTGATTTTATCACTACGAGTTATCCGTAGGTAGAGCACTTCGTCATGTGTGTAAGTTGTTCCATAAGTAAAGCATGATAGATGGATGGATTGACTGAAGTAGAAGAGTGTTTTGTGAGTGGATGGGATGTGAGGTCAGTCCCATGGCTCCACCAGCTGCTCGGTTGCTGTTGTACTTGTCTTGTCTGGCCCATGATCCGTGTCAGCAGTCAGTCGACTTTACTGAATCCAAGCCTCCGTGTATGTATTAAGGAAATAGATTTGACTGCACTCATGAGACCATACACCTGTACAGTCACACTGACTGTCCATTTTCCTCCACAGAGTTTCAGCAATGCTGACCTGGTAGATGAAGAGCACCTGCTGGGGCAAAGGGACAGTTTAACACCCCAGTGGAGGTGCTACGCCAAGTACATCAGCTCTCAGCAAATCCTCCTCACCTTCCTTCCTGCTTCCTTCACAGGTACAAATTCAGTGGTGTCTGACTCATATGTAGGTTGTTTTGTGTGATAATGATGAGCAATAACATGCTATGTGTGGGAAACGTGTGTTTTCTGCAGATGTTTTGATGTTGATGGCATCAGGACTGGAGACAGAGCCTCAGAGTAACTTAAGCACACAGGAGGATGACACTTTGACACCCAGCAACAGATCTCAGACTGATTCTCTGTCTGGATCCGCTAGTGGTCTAGAGAGGTCAGAGTCCGGTCTCAGTCTGTCTGGCAAACTACGACGGAGCTCAAGTAGTGGACAATTCAACCTCAGGTCCCCTGTGCTCTCACCACAGTTTGACTCTCATAGCAGGAATGCCGACTCTCTCACCTCTGAGAATGACATGTGGGGTGGCAGAGTGCCTGAGACCGAGGCTGGGAACTCAGTGACAGGTCTTTCCACTGCACATGTTCAGCATTTCAGACCCAGTCTTTATGTGTTCTGCTTACATCTGGTCTGCCTTCTAACTTTTTCAGACCCTGCAGAAAAAGAGGGAGTCCAGTTCTCTGAACCTCATAAGACAGATTTCCACCTCAGCTTCAGCAGGTCGACTCCTCAGCAGAGCACTAGCGACTGTGGCCAGCTTAAGTGTCCAGTTTACGTCTACAACTGCTCCCTGGAGCACCTGAAGGAGCAACTGGTCCATCCCAACTCCAGTCGCCAACCCAAAGATGTCTTCTTCAGGTAAAAACAGACACAAAGACTCAGACCCAAATAGCCACAGCTTTGTTCTGAAATGTTAGGAGCATCACAGCAGTTATCTAGATGTAGTAGGGTTTTTTTGGATGTATGCTACAAGGTTTTATTCATTTGAGATTCTACATGTCTCTAATGCACCGCAGTGTGCTCTGCATAAACCCCCTCAGACTCCAGTGGTTCATCCAGCTCACTGAGTCTCCCTTATTTATATATCTTGTGTAGGACTTGGCTGAGATTTGGGTGTAAAAAAAGAAAGCTTACAGCAAGGTTCACAAGTGATTTGAAAAAAAGTGCGTAGCAGGGCCACGGTGCTCAATCAAGTATTGATAAATCTGTTGGTTGAAAACAGTCATAATTTGAAAACGCACCCCTAATTATTCAAGGTTCAACCCACCCAACCCATTGAATTCATGACATGGAGGAGTGTGTCATAAACTCTTTGAATCTTGAATCTTGAATCCCGTTGTCAATACAGCTTTCTCAAAAATTCCACTCTGTTTGATCCAGCACCCCTTAGATATTCTCTGCATACTTTGCTCTGGTCATTGGAGTGTTTTTTAATCACTGAAAACAGGCTCTCTATTTTTAAGAAAATCTATAAAGAAAACACACGCCTGTTTTACAAAGAAATCAGCTGACAGACCACGCTGCTTTTCTGCCCACAATGTATTTAACAGAGATTGACAGAAGAGGAGTGAAATGTTGGATACATTTTTGTTGTCATATCTGCTTTAACTTTCTAAATATTAATTAGTGAATCTCTGTCTGCCCTTCAAAATGCTCAGCACTGATATGATGCAATAATTCTCTACCACAGACTGATTTCCCTCGCTGCACTGCGCTTTCCTCTGACATGAAACCTGTGCATACAAACTCAGACCTGGCATTGGATTTGAGCATACCCTCCACCCATGTTCTGATTGATAAATACTGATCTGTGGGTGAATATGAGTGTACACAACTTCAGCAGAGTTTTCCTTTATAGAAACTGTTGAAACTATAGAAACCTGTAGTTCACCTCGTACAGGACACCCCTCCTCATAGTGACGCTGTCCCCATGGTATCAGCTCGTAGCTGCCACTGGAGCTTCTAAAGGCTGTTAAAGTATTACCAATAATAGGAGTAAGGAAGGGAATGTCTGCAGTTGAGCGTTATGATGGTCTAGACAGGCATGAAAGCAAATAAATGAACAAAGTATTTCAGACTAAAAGGTCTCTAATTAAAGCCACCAGGTGTTGTACGGGGGCAAAAAATTAATTAAACACTCATTTATGGCACCGTTACCTCTGTGAATGAGTTTGAGTCCAGTTATTAATGTTTGTGTGTCTGTGTGTGTATATGTGATTGTCTTCATACGTGAGGATAGACCTGGAGATGCTGAATCCTGGGAAACCATACAGCAGATGAAGTTCAGGTAGCTCTGCTTGATCCTGCTCCTGTGCTCTCTTTGTCTTTCTGCTGAGGTGGTCAGCTTTCACTGGACACGCCTGGAGGTCGAGATGTTCTCTCTGAGCCGCTGAATCCTCTCCTGTTCCTGTTTTGTTTCTTCCTCAGGCTTGTTCCACAGGAGTTTTATTCACTCTTAAAAGATATTTGATTTAAACCATGATCACCAAACACCACCCTGAGGAAGCTTTTAACAGTATTTGGGTGCAGGGATGCCATGGTTTACTGCTGGGGTTGGTAGTCAGTCCATGTCCCCTGGAGACGTTCAGGTGTCTCAGATAGAGTCTGCTTCAGCGCTGTGTGTGAGTGTGGACTCTAAACTGAGCATGCAGGAGTTCAGCTTTGACTCAACAGGCCTGTGGGCTGCTGTTGCTTTGTGTACTGCCCTGAAGACTCTGTCTAGATCTTTCTTAAAGCTGACTCGGTCTTACATCATAAACCATGAGTTATAAATGTGTTTAGGACATAAGTGTGGAGCAGGTCAGCAGGTTCTTCATAAGTCCTTCAAACTGACCCTGTTTCAACCTGTCCTTTCCTCTTGTGTCCCTTGCAGGTCCCTGTCTCAAGACCGCAGCAGTCCATCCCCCTGGGCAGACCTCCTGGCTCAGCCTCATAAACACAAGGAGCTGGCCAACTACTGCGGCCTGCTGCAAGAGCACTACCACCAGTGCTACGTTAAAGGTAACCGCTGTTTTTGACTCTCCCACTGGGACAGCAAGTGAACACCAAACACAGTGCATGTTTTTTGCGAAACAAATACACAAGTCACAAAAGTTTGTACAAGAGGTCCCAGTCCCTTTGCAGGGATTCTCCTCACAGTCACTTTAAGTGTCAAAACTTATTCTGCTACTACCAGGGCTGAAAGTGAAAAAAAGTCCTGTGCTTGAAATCTTTTGTTCTTTGTTTGTTTGTTTGTTTTCTTGTTTGTTTTTGTTTGATGGGTGCACCAAAAAAAAATACTTTTTGTATAGTTATTCTTCTCCCTGTCACCTCTGCCAACAGGGTGGTGTTGAACAGGAGGAAAATGGGGCAGACTTTTGTTCACAGTTTCACAAAAAAAAGACATTAAATACAGCACCTTTTTCTTCCCTAATGCTTTTTTAACTACTTCCTCAAATAATTGGTTCTTATGTCTCACTGACAAAACCAATATCATTATCCTTAAAATTAACAGTAATATTAAGATTGATATCATGTTTATTATTATCACAACTCAATACATAGTGCAGGATTTATCTGTGAAATTAATGAGCCCTTCTGGTGAAAGCAATAACCCTCCACAGTAGCCACTCCACAAACAGTTCAGACTGGGAGAATAAATCAAACACACCTTTTCAAATTACTGTGTATATTTGGGGAGCTGCTGACAGCTCTCAGTGAATCAGTCTGATGACTAACCGTGAAGTCATATCTCCTGTTTATCCCCTCTTTCCTGTCCCACATGTCCCACATGCTCCATGCAAGGTCCTACTAACCTGTTGACTGTGTTCCTCAGGTGTGTACCGCAGCCTGCAGCAGGCCTACAGCATCAGCTCTCACGATGTCCTCATGGCCATGGACTACTGTGAAGAATCCCTGCAGGAGATTGACATCACTTCCTTCCTGCAGATCCTCTGTGGACACATCAGGGTCTTCAGAGAGCATGGAAAGGCTCCAGGATGTGAGGAAAATCCCAACCCCAGGAGGAAACCTGCCACCTTTATTATTGGAGAGATTGAAGAGGACAGAACAGATGAAAGGCCTGCTGCAACACACTCATCCAGGTAGCAAGATGACATACTGGATATGTGTTTTCTTCCTCCACACTGATATTAGTGTGCATGTGCCTGGCTTTGGATGTCTGACTTTGGTTGTTGTTCTCATTCCTTTTTGCATGGAGACTTCCACAGTCTTTTGATGGTGTCATGCACTGTCCATAAAATGAAGTCCCCTCATTCTTTGCTAATGAACAACCTTCCAGTATTTTGTTGTGCTGTCTCAGTAGTTTTGAAACATGTTGCTGGTATCAAAAAATGATTGAGTACACATTTATCATGAAAGAAAGCTACTTTTTGTGGCTATGGTGGTAAAATCACAGACTCACAAACTTGAACTCATGTTTTGTTGTTGTTGTTGTTGTTGTTGTCTTTGTTGTTGTTGTTGTTTTAAAAGTTACATTTTGTCCAAGCAGTGTTGAAATGGAGGAGACTAGTGAAGCAGAATCTAGATGTACAGCTTCTGGTCCTTCTTCCCCGCTGATCCTGGATGAGTTGAAAGCAGCAAAAGCTGCAGAGTTTTCCCTGGCACAGCTTCAGACTCAGCCAAAGTGTGAGGTGTATCCAGACCTCCACCAAATAATACAGGTAGAGTATAAAGACATTGCTTTTTTGACTCCTGCATAACTGAAATGATGAATAATTACATTACACAAAGTGAAACATTTGACAGTGATTTCATTTCACCTTTCTCTGTCACAGGATAAATTCATGGAGATTGTGTCACAGTACTTTAAAAGTGTGCCTTCCAATCCACACTACTTTTTCTACTGCCCCCCATCATCCAAAAAAGAGGCGAGCAAACTTACTCTGTTCTTTCTGTATAATTTCTTTTGTTTCTTTGAAGGTTATAGTAGGCCCAGGCTGAGGCATTGACAACCCTCTCACGTGAGCTCTTCAGTGCTATTGAAGGAACCTATATGAACTGCTGTTTCTGTCTTCAGGAGGACTCAGAGGATGCTATTGGAGGAAGGAGACCCAGTGAGGAACTGGTGTCTGAAGCTGAGCAAGCCACTGAGGATGGTGAGTCTGTTTTTATCTTTCACTTCATTATTTTTTCCTTTAAACTAGGAGTATCTGAGCTGTTTTCAAAGCAGGCCACATTTGATTTAGTGAAACTAAAAAAAGTCCAGCAGCTCTTCCTGACTCATTTATTGACAGTTAAAGTACCATCTTCATTAGGGGGTGTTATGGGTTAAATAAGTCAGATGAATTTATGACAGGATCAGGATCTGGATTTTTTCAGGATTGTTCTCCATACTTGTCTTTTCTGCCCTATTTCGCAACTTTAATCTGGTCTTGTGTTGTTTGATGTGTGATTTTTACTCTCATATTTTCACATCATAGTGAATCCATTCATTTAAAGGCTTCAGCTATAGTAGTTGAGTTTCTGCAGAATGTACAGAGCCTTGGCTTTATACAAGCAGCATGTGCACAGAGCTGATGGAGTTTAGTGAGGAGACCCTCCTTGGTAGACTTTGGTTTGGTTTTTACATGAGACAGAAAATGTAAATGTACACATCATTTAATCATGGATCATTTTATGACATTAATAAACTGTAGGATAAAAACTGGGGGCATGTGGAAATGGACCCTGTCCTCACTTTTCCTCTTAAATGTGCAGAAAACACTCCAGGCTCCTGCATCATGACAGAAAGCGACACAGACCTCGTGGTGGAGTACGAGGAACAACCAGACATCAGGACCGGAGGAGAAGGTGAAGACCAGTCTCTGTCAGACTCCAACACTGTCAATCAGGACCAGGACTCCTTCAGTATCCTAGAAGAGGGGGATTCCCTGCTGGAGGCTGAGGGGCCCCAGATAGACATGCCCCCACTGTTTGTTCACATCACTTGTTCTGCCAACATGAAAAGCTGCCATGGCTCCATGCCCATTCAAACACTACCTACCTGCCTTGGTGAGTAGAGAACAGGGACATTCCATGCCACATGATTCTAATGTGACTCTTGTTTGGTTAGGATCTCTGCTCAGGCCACAGATTTCTGATTGCAGGTGAGATTATTTCCTGCCTGGAGAATGCTGGGTCCTTACAGACGGTGGATTTGAATGAGCTCTCAGTAACGTTGGATGTTTTTGTTCTGACACTACCACTGGAGATTGAAGTCATGACTGAAATTCAACATGACAGGTGAGATGAAACAGAACCATGGAACAGCAAAGTGACGGTTCAACAAGAAAACTGCAAAATGCAAAAACAACAATTGCAACAGAAAGAAACAAATTCCTTTAGGACAGGCTTCCCTGATGGGACAATAGTGAGAAAATAACTTGAGTAAGACAAACAAATGAGCTGCTCAGAGGAGGCGCTGTGTGTTGAATTGTGTGTTGATCTATATTTTGAACTGTGTGTTTTTTGAGTGAAAGTTGTCAATTATTTGGCTGCAGGTACACATCAGAGAGCAGTGTGTCCCTGAATCGCTCACCTGGGCAGCCTTCCTCTTATCGCTCTGATGATGAGCTGGTGGCAGTGTTGGACAGCCTGAGAGGAGCTTGTGTTGACGGGTTTGTGTAACACTTTTTCTTTCTAAGGATGCAGAGCGGAACTTTTTCCTTCCTGACTCTGTTTCTGTTCCCTCTCTGTTTTCATCAGGGTCTCCAGTGATCCCTTGTCTAAACTCCCACTTCCACATAAGTTAGCCATTCTGGCCACCATGGATGAGGTGAGACAAGAACTACACATACTTAGTTTGATATGTCCCGCTTTAATTTTTTTTATCAGCTTTCTCTCAGTACCACACAGGAGACAGTGGATATAAGTTCACAATGCTCATACAGCACAAGCACAATACACTCAGATTTACTTAGATAGTTGAATTTGATATGTAACCAAGAATGTTTCTAACATTTCACTCTTCTCCTGCCAGTCTCTGTAAAATAAATTGCATGCAGCAAGCATAAAGCACTAAAAAGCGCGAGGTGACAACTGATGTTCAAGTCAACTTTCTTCATACAAAAAATGTGTTTCCTTTTAAGAGTTACTTTAAAATTCAGACGCTCCCATGTCCTTACCAAAGTCTGCTGAGAACATTCAGGGGATGCAGGATCAAAGTTTAGGGAAGAATTTTTTTTTTTTAAGAAAGCCACATTGATCACAGGATTGTGGACTATTTGTGGACAAGTGGACTTTTTTATAACAAAAGACATTGATTTATGTGAGATTATAGCCCATCAGCTCATTTTGTGGTATAAATGACCACAGCCCTCCGGTCTACCCGTTTGTGGTTTTGCAAAAGTGACTCACTTCATCTCCAGGCCACAAAATGACCACAAAAAGAGCACAGTTTCATTTCTCTCTACATATGTTGCTGCAGTGTTGATACCCAGCACAGAGAAGTCTCCATGTCGTAAATTCTGTGGGTAAGGCAGGCTGAATTGTGATTAGAGGCATGTCATTTAAATTGCAATTGTTTTTAGCTGCCAGGGCCCAGCTGCACGGTGGGGCAGGGGGTAGCGCTCCAGCCTCAGAAGATCACTGGTTCGATACCCCGATCGGGTTAGGTGCAAACTCCTTTCTGTGTGGAGTTTGCATGTTCTCCCCATGCATGCGTGGGTTCTCTCCGGGTACTACGGCTCCCTCCCACAGACCAAAAACATTCCCATGTTAGGTTAATTGGTTATTCTAAATTGCCCGTAGGTGTGAGTGTGTGCATGAATGGTTGTTTGTTTCCATGTTAGCCCTGCGATTGAATGTCCAGTCCAGGGTGTACACTGCCTCTCGCCCAAATTTTGGCAGAGGAAGTGTAACGTTTGCAAAGCTTCACCAAGCAGGATCATCACCACAAACAGCACCTCTACCTGAGAAGAATCTGTACTACCAGAGCTCAGGGATGTACTGTATGCCCTGGTTCATGAGACCATCCTCAGCAACTTCAGGGCTCGATATTAAAACTTAGCGGCCCCTGTCCAGCTCTTTGCTTCATCTTTTCTCTGTATGTTTCAGATCCGCTGGCTTCTGGAGGATGAAATTGTTTCTGCTCTGCGACATTCTGGAGTCATCAGCTCTGCTATCCTGCAAAAAGTTGCAGAGCATGTAGTTCGCTCCAGCGGTCGACGGCACTGTCACTGTGAGGATGTTCCACTGCAGTTTGTCTTTGGGCCAGATCAGTCACTGGAAAAATTCAAAGAGGCAAGACACACAACTATTCAAACAAGTTTTATTTTGGTTTCACCATTCCTTGATTTTAAACTTTTAACCAATCAAATGTTATGGAATCTACTGGTCTGTTTGGTATTTGGTTCAAAATTGTAATTAAAATGCAGGGACTTTGGTCTGACTCTCTCAGACTGAGGAGCTCTGACTTGATGAGCCGATAACTCAACGAACACATGACTTAATAAGCAGATGACTCGTTGACTTGAGGAGTAGGTGACTTAAAGACTTGGTGACTTGATGAGAAAATTATTGGATGAGTGGATGACCTGATGACTTTATTGCTTGATGGTTTAATGAGCAGATGACTTGATGAGAAAATGACTTGATGACCTGGTACCCGATGAGCAGATGGCTGGTTGATTTGATGACTTGTCTGACTTTGCAGGAATTCCGGCGGATGTCTTTCTCTGGCTATGTGTTGAATGGGGAGCAGGACAGATTCTACTACATGTCTCTGAGTAGGCTGCATCAGCAGAGGCTGAGTGCAGACAAAAAGCTGTGTGAGAACACCCCAAGCCCCCTACATCAGACAATCCATTGCAGTACTGGAGAGCAGGTTGAGGAGATGATCCAGGGGGGCGACGCTGAAACTCAGTCCATGGCAGTCGACAGTGAGGTAATACTGTTATGTCACAGTGGTGTTCAAAGTAGACATGGCTAAACACAAAATGTGACCAGTAGGATATTTGCACGGAGGTTGACAGTGATATTGAGGGCATGAACCATAACACAGAAAGTCAATAAATGTGTTGTTGGGTTATTTCTGTATTGTAACAATCTTTTTTTATTATCAATTTTACACTTTTGAAAAGATTGTTCATGTTATGCTCTTCTACATATTTAGTGTTTAATCAAAAATCTTAATTTGTTAATTTTTTTGTTGCTCTCAAACTGCAGAGTGATGACAAACGGGCCATCAGAGCTGCTGCTAACACTTCAAGTGAAACAACTGCTGAAAGCAGTGAGCCTGTCAAAACCCAGAGGGCTGAGGGAGGCGATTGTCTTTCTCAGGGCTCTGCTAGCTTTGTAGAGGGCAAAGGTCAGCCCAGTACCCTCCAACTTCAGACTGAACCGGGGACAGAGTCAACTTCACCCCCAAAGACTCCCTCTAGTGTCAGCCTGGCTGAATCCATGCAGTCTGCCTCTCACAGTGAGTTCATCAGACAGATTCATGCATGCACAGTGGAGGCCTAAGCTTTTCTGTTCTATCAATGATTGGAGACAGGGGAATGATTTCAGCAGCAGGAATTTAAAAGCTTCTTAGAAAATATGAATGACAAGACAAAAACCTTTCTGTCACTCATGGTTAGTGGTTGAGAGAAGACATTTATTAACAAACAACTGTGTTTACCCTTCTTAAATCGTAATGACTACAGAAACTCCCACAATCACCCTGATCAAAAGTTTACATACCCCAGTTCTGGATAGCGTGTATTGCCCCCTTTAACATCAATAACAGCTTGAAGTCTTTTGTGGTCATTGTGGATGAGGGTCTTTATTTTCCCAGATGGTAAAACTGCCCATTCTTCTTGGCAAAAAAGTGTCCAGGCCCTGTAAATTCTTGGGCTGCCTTGCATGAACTGCACAGAGATCTCCCCAGAGTGGCTCAATGTTATTGAGGTCAGGAGACTGAGATAGCCACTTCAAAACCTTCACTTTCTTCTGCTGTAGTCAATGGACGTTGACTTGGCCTTTGTCATGTTGGAATTGAGATGTTCTGATACCATTTTTCCCTTCTGATACTGAATCCGATACTTGTGCTGGGGTAATCGGCAGATACCAAGTTCCACCCCGATACCAGTATGTCATAAAAAAAATATCAAACTGCGCCTGCATGACTGCGATATAATTATCATTGCGGTAAGGCCTAACTCAGATTAAACCCTTTGTTGAACATGAACAAATACAGGAAATTAAAGCCATTTATTTCTATACATAACAATATCAGGTGTCTGATCAAGTTAGTCATGTTGAAATTCACAACACTCACGCCACCCCTTGAGATACTTTTTTGCACAGTTTGTATGTCACAGTCTTGCTGTTGGGAGCATCCAGCATGAAATATTGCCACACCGCCAACATGATTGTGCTAGCTAGCTTAGCCCCCAGTCTTGCATCATCTTGTTGAGTCTGTGTCACGTGTTCAAGCTGGCTGCAAGTTGCAGCACAGTGCCCCTGTTTTAAGAGTGGCAAAGAAGAATTGTGCCAGAGTTTAACAGAGCGAAACATAAGATTTCTACTTTTATGAATTGCTGGTATCAGATTGGTGCCTGGACTCCAGTAGTCGCCAATACCAATACAAGCATTTTCGGCAGTATTGGACCAATTTCAGATACTGGTATCAGAGCAATTTCTGAAACTGATATCAGCTCTAGTTGGAATGTCCAAGAATGTCCCATGCCCAGCCCCTGTGCTGATGAGTGCAAATTTTCCCCCAGTGTTTTCTGATAAAACGCTTCCTTTATCCTTCCATTAATTTTGACCCAATTCCTGAGCCTTTGAAGCTCACACATCCCCAAAACATCAGTGATTCACCTCCGTGTTTCACAGTAGGAATGGTGTTACTTTCATCGTAGGCCTTGTTGACTCCTCTCCAAATGTAAAGTTGATGGTTGTGGCCAAAAAGTTAAGTTTGGTCTCATTACTCCAAATGACTTCCAGAAGTTTTGAGGCTGGTCTCTGTGCTGTTTGACGCATTGTAAGCTGGATATTTTGTGGCATTTGCATGGAAATGGCTTTCTTCTGGCTACACGACCATGCAGCCAATGTTTCTTCAAGTGTCTCCTTTTCGTGGGTCTTGAAATAGCCACACCATTTTCTTTCAGGGAAACCTGTATTTAAGCTGAAGTTATTTGTGGATTTTTCTTTGTTTCCCTAACAATTTTCCTGGGATTTGTGGCTGGAATTTTTGTTGGTGTACCTGACCTTGGTTTGGTTTCAACAGAGTCCCTCATTCTTCACTTCTCAATTAGAGTTTTAACAGTGCTTACTAGCATCCTCAATTCCTTAGTTATCTTTTTATATCCATTACCTGTTTTATACAGTTGGATTACCTTTTTCCGCAGATCCTTCTACAATTCCTTTGTTTACCCCATGACACAGAAACCAGAAACTTCAGCTGGATGAAAGATGCAAGTATCAGTCAGGAGCTCAGAAACTCACTGACTTTTTATACACTCCACACTGATTACAAGTTAATAGATCACAGGTGAGGATAATTGCCTTTGGTAGCCATTCAAATCCATTTGTGGAAACTTTTGTGCACGTTATCAGGCCAAAACCACCAGGGTGTGTAAACTTTTGAACAGGGTCATTTTTTAAGTTTCTGTTGTCATTATGACTTAAAAAGAGTAAACTTTATTTTGTAAATGTCTTCACCCAACCACTAACCATGATTGACAGTAAGGTTTTTGTGTTATCATTCATATATATTCTGAGAAAAGGCCAAAAAAATCAGAATTTCTGCTGGGGGTGTAAAGTTTGGAGCACAACTGTATGTACTTTCTTTTTCCTTTTTAAATTTGGGGAGTGCGGCTTATATTCCCTCGTATCCGGGTGTGCCTAATAGTCTGGAATTTATTTTATATCCTGTAATATGGCACCAAGGTTTAATTACCCCTTGTCAGGGGGGAGTGGGGAAAACAGGTGTGTGGACCCAAATGCAGATTTAAAGAAGAATTTATTTAGAAAACTGAAAGTCTAAACACAAAAGAAATCCCAAAATCTCCATCCATCCATTTTCTTAACCGTCTATCCTGCTATTCAGGGTCAGGGGTGGCTGGAGCCTATCCCAGCTGTCATTGGGCGAGAGGCGGGGTACACCCTGGATTGGTCGCCAGTCAATTGCAGGGCTGACATATAGACAAACAACCATTCACGCACACACTCACACCTACGGGCAATTTAGAATAATTAACTAACCTAACATGGGCATGTTTTTGGACTGTGGGATGCACGCATGCATGGAGAGAACATGCAAACTCCACACAGAAAGGCCAACCATGCCCGAACAGGAAATTGAACTGGTGACCTTCTTGCTGTGAGGCTGGAGCACTACCCGCTGCGCCACCGTGCAGCCCCAAAAGACTCCTCTTGAAAAAAATCTAAAACCAAAATAAAGTCTTACTCCGGAAAAGCAGGGTACAGTGGACACAAGGACTCGAAACCAAACACCATGACGTGACAATGAACGAACAACCATGAAAAAAACAGACAGGGGCTATATAGGCAAAGAACTAATCAGATACAGGTGTGACTTGGGACACAGGTGAAACACATGAGGGGCAAACTCAGTATAACTCGTCTAAGCACACAGGGAGATAAAAAAGGAGTGAACGGGCAAGGAAAACACAAGAAGAACTAGGAAACATAGGAAACCTAAGTGAACACAAGACACAAGGGAAAGTACACAAGAAACACTACTAAACAAAACCCATAAGCACTAACATCCAACACAGGAAACACAGGACAAGAAAGAACCAAATCACAGAAACACTGACAAAACCCGCGAAACCAGGATTGTAACACCCCTAGTAATAGCCCAAATCGCCCATCTCAAAGTGATGCTAGTGACAGTGATGTGTCTTTCCTCAGGCTGTGGCAAACTCCGGCCGAGTCGAGTGCAGAGCGTTGTGTCCAGCCAGGGCAGTCTGGACTCAGACATGCAGGGTAAGTTCAATTCAGAGCTGGGTGAGGGTGAAGGATTATGTCATGTCCAGTGAAGTGCTCTAAGGAAATCTGGAATGGTCATCTCTTAAAAGCATTTAGTATTTGAAGACCTATGTTGAATAACCCTGTGGATTTATTTTCTTTTGTTTAAGTGGATATGAAGATTGTTGTAAGAGGAAAAAAACTCCCTCTCCTTAAACAAACTGAAATGCCTCATATAATCCTGTTCATGTCTCTTTGACTTTGGATCTGATGTACAAACCGTTTACTGTGCCCACCTTTGTTTGGCATGTAGCATACTGTGAAAACTCAGTACAGTGCAGCTGCTCATCACACTCTTGGCGGAAGAAAACAGGTCTTTGATGACTCAAGCACTGATCATTTTCTAAGCTCCTCAGGTATGTGTAAGGCATGATGAAGGGGTTTACGGATTTGGTAGGAGAGTCCTCAAACCCCCCTTCATTGACAAAAATCTCCTGAAAATCAGCTGTCTACAGTGCAGGATGACATCAGCCAGAGTGCAGGAGCAGGGGATGACACAGGCAAATTCTCCTGAACAAGCTGCTGGAAACCCACAAAAACGTCACTCTATTGACACAAATAAGACATCACCTCAACCACACACACAGAGTCAAGTTTTACCGCACACAACTACACACACACACACACACACACACACACACACACACACACACACACACACACACACACCCCCACCCACCCACGCATGCGCGCGAGGTCAATCTGTAATTGACCTCTTTTTAACCAGAAACCTGATGTGGGGTTTGTGGTTTAAACCAGAAACCAAATGGAAGTATCATCAGACTTCAACTAATCTAATGTCATGCAACTGAAATGCCCTGCAGCCGCCTGAGCTGCGTGGGCCCCCAGCATGATTTTGTTGGATATTGTCTAGTTTATTTTTTTAATTTATTCATAGACATGCACTGTGTGTGAATGAGACTGTAAGCCTAACATCAAACATTGCCTTTTTGTTCGTGTGTGTGTGTTTGTGTGTGTTTGTGTGAAGGGTATGATGGAGGCAGCAGTGACTCAGAGTGTGAAAGCCCCACTCTAGAGGAACCTGAGTGTCAGACACCTCGTATGCCAGACTTTTGGCTGATTGTAAAGATTTATCAGGACAGAGTGAAGGTCTACTCTCATTCCAGGTCAGACAACAAAAAAGTTTTCTTAACACTTTCACAATAAATAGCTCACAGTCTGTGTACATCTTAATTCAGTTGCATGTATTAAGCTTAGACTTTAATTCTGATTAATTGCACAGTGCCTGGAAACAATTCTGACATGTAAAACTCCCTCATTTCCCTGTCTGTCTCTGTTTGATCTCGCCTGGATCACTTATACGTCTCTAAACTGGTCATACTGTTGTAGGAGCTTTACAGAAGGAAAAGAGGACACTGCTGAGGAGATGGACAAAAAAGATGACATGGAGCTGCCTGAATATTTACGACTGCATCAGATCATGGTCAGAAAGATTGCTGAAATCTGCAGAATTGTCAATCAGGTAACATCATGGGTGGAGGGCGATTCCATGCAGCGTATAAAACTTTGATTTGACACCTGAATCCTTTTCAGATAGACTGATTGACTCCCCTTTTAGTTTGAGCGTCTCATTGGAAGGGGAGACAAACTTGTGTGCAGTCGGACACATGTCCTGTCACAGAGCAGGATTAATCTGCCAGCATCATTTTCTGTCACTGAGCAGACTGGCATCAACTCAAGGCACCAAATACTGCAGACTAATCCCAACTCTGCTTCTTTTAGATAATGTAATCTGTGTGTGTGTTCCATGTGTGTAGCGAATGCTGCTGCAGGACCTCCATGACAGTCATGTGTGCAACTCTCTGCTGGTAGCTGAGAGTGAAGAAGACATCTGGAAGACTGAGTCCATATACAGGCAGAGGCTCAACACCTCAGATGGTGAGGTCACATCAAATACAGTCAGATTTCATGGTTTGTAGGTTTGATGATTCCATTGTTACACTTGGTGAAGATACCAGGAGGGGAGGTGTTTTTGCATATGTTTGATCACACACTGTTATTGTAGATGTGAAATTTTCACTCAACAAGATCCCCTTATTGTGTCCCTGAGCACAGACTATAACACAGAGGACAGTTACCCAGCCAGAGACTACTTGGCAGCTACCATGCAGTTCATCCCTGGACATTTTGCCTGTGATGTTGTGTGGAGCACCATAATACACATCCACCCACGCCTCAAGATGGGTCCTAACATGGGAGTCTCAAGAGGTAAGTGGGGGAACAGACAACCTGATGTAATACAAAAACAATGGTCCTCAGTTTACACTGAAACCAAGGAAATTGACTCATTCTTTTTAATTTGGTTGTTTTCTTTGAAGTTCTGCCTGGGTGATTCTGATTATTTGGATTCTAGCAATGTAATGATGGAATAATAACAACACAAAGAAGATCCCAGTAACGAGTACTTAGATACCGGAATTGACCAGTTTCCATTGTTTTTAATGTCCCAGTCAGTTCTGCTCCGGAACATCAAAATTTGAAATGTTCCTGGTTTTGCTTTCATTCTTAGCAAAACTGCAAAAAACTTCAAGAGGTACTGAAAGGTGTCCAGAGATAAGGGGAGTTGCTGATGCAGATGCCGGGCAATGTTTTACAGCAACAGAAGGCAGCACTGTCTGATGCATTTACTGTAAGGATTGAGGTGTAGAGGTTGAAGCATAGATGGCTATATTGAAAAAGAGAGCTTGCAGAGAATTAATTGAGCACAAAGTATTTCATTATTTGGGTCATGAACCCAAAATTTTCTAAACTGAACGATGAGCATTAATAAGTCCATTTTAATTGGTGTGAGGGCTGGATTTGTGCATTTTACTTCCCGAAGACTTAAAAACTTGCAGTATTTTGATAAGACTCAGAAGATGGCAAAAAAACCTAAGTCTTATAATAAGTATATCATGGAAGATGTAAATTAATAAGAATATGTAACCATGCACTTATTGAAAATGATTGTCAACAACAAAAATGCATCAATTTTGTTCTTCTATGCACCTGCAGTATTACTTGGATGTTGCAGTTTGTAAGATAAGAAGGGATGTGTTAAATAAGCTTTAGCTTCAACCTAAACCCTTTCAGTGACCTTAACAATTCAGAATTTCACTTTGTGCTTGTGGAATTGTTTAAAATCTTGCAAGTTATATCTTTCATATATTAATTTCTTTCTGATTGATAAATGGAAGTTTCTCTTTCCTAACTAAGACAGAAAACACCACATTGACCAATAGAGGTGGGTCAATGACAAAAAGAGGGTCTAAAAACTTATTTTTAAAAAGTTCTTTGAAAATAGATAAAAACATATGTCTGAGAGAAGAATTACGTTTTCTAGCAGATTTCAGTAGATGACCAACATTTCAAAGTTTTTAGGTTCATTATTTTTTAGTATTTTTAATTTGAGCACCCAAAAATGTCAGGTGGCGCAACCAAATATGTGAAAATATATTTATATGTTCCTGTTATTTTTTCTGTGTGAAATTATTGGCAAGTATCTCTCAAGTGTCTGTAGTGACTCATACATTTTCATTTTGTGTGTTTCATTTCTTTTATTTGTGAATAAGATAAATAATTTTATGTTAAAATAACATTTCACATTATTACATTGGTTGTACCACCTGACATGGAAATTGTTCCAGTCACCAATGAAGTGAAAAAAACTTTTTTATCAGTATTTCAGGGAAATGTACAAACTTTTCCACTTGGTCACAAATGTAATTTGGGGTCCTCTGGCTGATGCAGTTTCCTGTTTCCTGTTTTATTCTCTTCACTTTAAAATAAAAGTCTAATGTTATGGTTGCACCACCCTGACATTTGACATGGTGAAAATTACGGGACAAAAGTTTTTTAAATTTCTCAACAGCTTTAAAATTCTTTTTATTTGCAAGGAATGTTTTATTTAAAAAGTTTCAAGCATAAAATAATGCCACTGTATTTTTAATTTCTATTTACAATAACTGACATTCAATTTTTAGAGTTTAATTACGATGGATACTTGTCAGGATGGTTGCACCACCTGACATTTTGGGGGTTTGAGGTACCAAAACACAAAAAAACATGTTATATTTTAATAGTTTAAAGATGTGTTCAAATAAGACAGGTTTCATAGAATAAAGAAATATATTTGATGAAATGCTCAATTCATGATGAAAGGAAATATTGCACTCGGACACAAAAAAAGGGACGTCACGTCATTGACCCAGGTACAGATGTGCAGCAACTAAAGGGGTCTAAATGTCTTCTTTGAGCCTGAAAGTGGGAATATGTCAATTTTGGAAGTTTCTGTTGTTATTATGATTTCAAAAGAGACACGGTTGTTTGTGAATGAATGACTTCACCTAACCACGAACTATGAGTGAAAGAAAAAATTTTGTGCTATCATTCATATTCTCTGAAAAATGACCAAGAAATCATAAATTCTGCCAGAGTATATAAACTTATGAGCACAACTAGTTATACACCAGACATTTCCTATCTCGGTCACGCAGCACATCTATTTTATAGATATTTTATAGATTGTTTCATTTAGTGGTGCTCATCTCTTAATTTTTTTGCATGTTTCACATCTCCATATTTGGTCCCTCCCCCAGCGATCCAGGCCCTGCGCTCTGTGCTGAACTCATTCTGTGTGGTTAACAGGAAGAACATGTTCGTCTACCAGGAGCGCACAACCAAATCAGTCTTCTACCTCAGGTCAGACTTTCCCCTTCATCTCTTTTTTTGAACCCCCCTCAGGATTAAATGGTCACCACCAATAATGACAATAAACAGTATCATTTGAACACAGCTACTACATGCAAGTCTTTATGAAAGGAGATGGAGGATATTTTGAGATATTTTTGCAACCTTTGCCTGAAAGAAAAGCGCAAGCTACGGATGTTCTTGGGTCTTCAGGGTATGATTGCAGAGCTGAGCTGAGGGGGGATATTTTAGTGAAACTAGTCAAACTCTGTATTTATGAAAATTTTCCAAAAGTGCCATTGCCCAATGAGAATCCACAGCTCAGGCATTTGGACACTAACTAACTACTAACTGCCAATCCTGTTCTTTGTGTTGAATTGTCCAGACTCTGTGAAACGTCACTGACAGGGAAATATTCAGACATGGATGGAAACTATCACATGACGCGGTCTGTTGGGCTCGCCAGGAGCCAGGAACCATTATCACCTGATGACCTCATGGTAAGACTACAGAGCTGTGTGGGACCACTTTGGTCACAACAGCAGCACTTGTTAGCACGTGATGTCTGGAAAAACAAAGAAAGTCTTTACTGTCATCAGGGTCTGTCATTCACCTGTGATATGAATAACTTGGTATGAAGAGTTTTCAGTTAGCTGTTAGGAGCTGCAGATTCAGTGAGAAGTATTTCCTGTCCACCACCTGTTTCTAGATTCCAGAAGAAGTGATAGACATCTGATGTTGAGTGGTCAGTAATGTCTGTCCTTCTCCAGGGCTCAAGGTCTCCTCTGGATGGCTCTCGACCAGTTGGACAAGTGGATAAGCACATTCTGCTGCTAGTGCATGGAGTGGGAAATGCAGGTGAGAGAAAACATGATGATGAAATGATAAAATGATTATGAACCATGAAAGATGGCTGATACTCAGAGCTTTAAAGGTAACCAAGGTGGTTCATGATCAGATGTTTTAATCAGAGGAATCCAGGGTGAGACTTTGACTGATGCAGCTGTCCCATTCCTGGCTATGACTGGATGTTTAGCTCTGCTCGTTGGTGTTTCAGGGACCGATCCAACGTCAGTCCATCTTCGTCTTCAGTCTTTTGGACTCCCTGAAGCTTTAACTTGACTGTTATGGATTCACTGCTAGCTACTAGCTTTGTTCCTGATATGCAGAAGAATCTGTACTGACTGTAGTTTGTCAAAGTTATTAGGAGAGACCACATTTGAGTTTTTAATCTCTATAAGTTTGAGTCAACATACACTACTTACTTACTAAGTAGTGTGTGTGGACAGTCCATGAAACGCTCTGTAATCTGCAAATGTTGTTGCATTTATAAGATTACCTTAAAAGCGAAATGTTGAGCTATGATCATGTAACGCACATATGTGCTGCTAATCCTGTGAGCACTTTTTCAGCGACTGATTCAATTCCTTGTCTGATGCCATCGCTCACTGAACTCACTGTTTTATTAACTGGTGTCTCTCCCCCCTGGGATGTGCATGTTTTATTTTGCATACAGCTGTGGTCTGCTGTCTTTCAGAAAACGAGGAATAGGTGTCTAAACACAGATTCAAGGCTAAGAAGACACAAATTAGATATTACATAACCTGTTAGATCGTGAAGAACAAAGAGCGATTAAACACACTCTGATGTTTAAAACAAAGTGATTTCTCTGCGTTAACTGTTAGGTTTCAACTTTACTTTGGATGTTTTCTGGTGTTCCATTAAGATAGGCTTTGTGTTACAGTCAAAGGGAGGTAGTGGATTTCTCTAAACTGAGAGTTGTTCTGTCTCATTTCACTGCTGAAGGTCTTCTTAATCAGGCCAAAATGTGTGTGCTCATCAGAGTTCCAGGAAAGGAAATAAAGGGAAATAAAATGGTATTGTTTTTGATGTGACACAATGATGTAAAATACCTTCTCAATGGTATCAAGAATTTCTGATCAAGATTCCTGTTTTTCTGCTCAGGTCCAGAGATCACAGACGAGCTTGTAAAGGTTCTGCAAAAGCGCTTGGATGAGACCACATTGGACATTATTACAGTCATGCTTGTGAGGAACTGTAAGCTAACCCCAGCTGATGTGGAGGTGAGTAGCTCCTCTTCAATATCTTTTATTGACAGAAAGGGACAGGTTAAAGCACTGAGTGCTGTGACACTGTCTGGAGCTAAAGTTTGTTTGGTGTAATCGTATATGGCTCCCTGTCTCTTCCTGAACACATAAACCTGTGCAGTGCAGTGTGCTAATTGCTTACTCTTCCAGAATTGTGGGTTTTATTTCCACTTAGGCAATCAAAGAACACTTATACACACTTATGCAACCAAAGAGGATTTTGAATAAAGTTATTAACCAAATGTTGTCTGCTCAGTTCATCCAGCCTTCTGGATCCCCAGCCACTGAGGTGATGAACTTCAGTCTACCCCAGCATTGTCTGCCTTGGCTGCCTGCTGTGGCCCACTACCTCAGACAGAACCTTCTGATTTTTCTGCATGTACCAAAGTACACAGACAGCAACACAGCTCATCACTTCAAGGTACCAATACCAGACTGTTTGCATCTCGCAATGACCATTAAATTTCAATTTAGCGTCATGTCTTCAGGAGCTAATGATGGCATTAACCTTCCAATTAAACATGTACCCAAGGACAGTTATTCAAGGCTGTGACTGAACCTTTCTTTAGGGTGCTTATTAAGCATAGGGAGAATAGATGAGGGTCATGCGTTACTGTCAGTTTTAGTACACACAGTTAGGTTTTAGTTTGTTTGCCAGGTCATTTTAGAGGCTTCAGTATGTTTACCTGTATCTGGACTGGCACCATTTTACAGTCAAACAGAGTCAGAAGTGCGGCATTACTCTGATGTCTTTGCAGTGACTATGGAGCTAAAAGTGCACCAATAAATGTCATGAACAATGGCTTCCAGGTGCTGATTATTTTCTCCTTTTTGCAGCATTACTGCCATTTCAGTGGCGACTTAGCTGAGGGTGATATCTACCTCTACAATAAGCCTGGAGGCCAAGGGACAGGTGGCAAAGGTACTCACATTCATACACAGTTTGAGAGTTTATTTAAAGACTGTGAAGCCCACTCAGCTTGACTCCAGGCAAGGTTTGTGTGTGTGTGTGTGTGTGTGTGTGTGTGTGTGTGTGTGTGTGTGTGTGTGTGTGTGTGTGTGTGTGTGTGTGTGTGTGTGTGTGTGTGTGTGTGTGTGTGTGTGTGTGTGTGTGTGTGTGTGTGTGTGTGTGTGTGTGTGTGGGCGGGCGGGCGGGCGGGCGGGCGGGCGTGTGTGTGTGTGTATGTATGTGTGTGTGTGTGTATGTGTATGTGTGTGTGTGTGTAGAGTAAAGTGTAAACTAATTTAATTCATTCTTTATGGAAATTTAATTAATTAACTCCTCAGTTCCTACCCAATTCTGTCCTAAATACCATGATAAGTTTCAGAGCTTATAAATGTAGACCAGTCAAGCAGATCAGATCCAGAATGTGTTTGTGGTAATAGGTGGAGATATTGACATTTTGCTGTGGGTTGAAGTTTTGTAAGACTTGTAGGGATTCTATGGCCAGTTTGCAGTCAGTTTTGTCAATATGAATTTTAAAGCATCACCACTCTGAGAGCATTTAATCCCACAACATGTGTGATTTGTTTTTGCTGCTGGTCTTCCTTTACATCTTATGCTTCTGTGAACTTGACACTCAAGTGGCAGTTTTGTAAATACATATCTTCTTGTGCGTTCTCTGTTGAGCTCTGGTGCCATTTGGGTCATACCTGTTCCAGTCATACTTGCCTCTGGTCCAGCGCTTTTAAAATTTAAATTTCAGCACATACAGCCAATATTCAACTCCATCTCCACTTTCAAAGTGAAATACTGTCAAACCTCTGCATGCTATGAGAGAACGCTGGAGTCTGGCTACACTTGGGTTTTATAGGGTCGTATGCTTCTGGAAGCAGATATTAAACATGAAGAAAACCTTGTGAATAAGCCTGGTTTTAGTTTTTAAGAGTTGTCCTTGTTCATCTGATAAATTCAGTCCTCTGTTTTTTCAGGGATTGCCTGTATAGCCCTCTCATTTGTGGATGCCCACGGTCACCCTCTGCAAGTTCCAGCACAGGGTTGTGCTGCCCTGCTGAGGTCAGAAAACTGCACCGTTTCCTTTGATCCAGAACATTTTGATGAGCTGACCACTGTTGGCAAAGTGTTCTCCACCTCTGGGAGCCCAGGTACAGTAAACACATGCTCACAGAGGAGCAGTCTGGTGCATTAAACATGAACTGGTTTGGAGAGGGTTGCTTTTCATGCAGAGAAATTCTAGGGCTGCTCTGTTCATGTGAAGAGTTATAGTAACTTTTGGTTGAGTCCTTTGTCATTAGTTTGATATTACATTGTAACATGGTCACAATCAGGTCGTGCTGAAATTAAGCCCCTTTGTTCTAAAGGTCTGGAAGGAGACATGCGATGACTGAAAACGTGTGGTTTGTCTTAACGGTCCATCAAAAGCAGTGTATTGAACAAACCAGCCACTGTTGTTTCTTTCACAGAGCCACCGCTGATGGTAAGGTTTGACATTTGGGAACAAGGAAATGTAAGCCCCCTACAGCTGAGTGATAAACTGCAGGGGGCGCTCCGCCATGCACTCTGTGATGCTGTCATGGAACTGAGAGCCCTGCCAAATCCCCTGTGTCAGGGTTTTTTCTGCCAGGCAAACAAGGCTCAGAAGGAAGAAGCTAAAGGTAAGGTCATCACAATTGACTTTTTTTAGGTTAAAAAATATCACTCAGGTATTCATAGGGTGTAAGAAAAGATTTCCTTTTCCCCTAAGTCTACCTTTACCAGGCTCATGTGAGGGGAAGCAATCACTTCTGAATCATGGTTATGTAAAGCTTCCTTTCGCATGTTCCGGTTTGAGCCTGCGTCATCGAATTCACAGACACATCCACAGGAAGCTGTCTTTGAAGGGGGATGTTGGGCCAGTGCAAAATTTCTAACCACTGTGTAATGTCTGATTTATTAATGCAGTGATCTCCACTACAGGGTCATATGGGTTTTTATTAATGTATTGATCTTCAGTATGGGGTCATTTCTGTTTTATTAATGTAGTGATCTCCACTACAAAGTCATGTCTATTTTTATGAATGCAGTGATCACAACAGGATCATTTCTGTTTTTATTAATGCAGTGATCTCCACTACAAAATCATGTCTGATTTATTGAGGCAGTGACCTCCTCTATAGTCATGTCTGTTTCTATTAATACAGTGATCTCCACGACAAGGTCATTTCTGTTTTTATGAATGCAGTGATTTTTTCTTTTGTTTGTTTGGGTTTTGTTTTTTTTATCGATTTGCTCGTGTAGTCTTGTAGAATAGAGAACCTTTCCTGATCTTGACTTTTGAGAGTCTTAGCTAGGGTGAGGTCACATTGGCCACCACTTGAATTATTTTCTACATACCAAGTGTTAGCTCACTAACCTGTTTCAAGTCACCCCAATCAGTTTGTTTTCATTTGGCAAAACTCAATCCTGTCTGTTTTGTTGCATTTGTTTTAGCTTGCTAGAAACTTCTTGATGACGTTAAAGTCCAAATATTGCATTTTTGTTTTAAGTATAGCCTTTAATCTTACACTAGGTTGATTTGTAAACCATAATATTTTCTAACATTTAACACAGTGTACTAGTTTGTGTGCACTGTGGGGTTTATTGTTGTCCATTTTTATTTTGTCATATAAATAGTTTTTCTTTACAAAAGCCTGGTAGATTTCTGAAACAGCTGAACAGTTTGTCTGTTGCAGTCCACTGTTCTTTGGGTTCTGTCCTTCTGTTGCAAGTGTGATTTTAATGCATGATAATATCACATGCTAAGTTGGGCTCAGGGTTTCATGAGTTTATTCCTCTCCCTCTGTTTTAGGTCTACTAAACACTCTGCCTGAGGCAAAAGAAGTGAAGGACAGCACCAGGCAGCGCAGTGGCTCACGGGTCTTCAAAACATGCCCCTCTTCTATCACCTTAACCCAAACTGTGGGGAGCACCCAAATGGCAGGGCCAAGCACTCCTGAGTCTACCACACCCACCAACAAGAGTACCCGCCGCAGCTTCTGGGATATACTGGTCAGTGTCGCAAGAGGCCAGGAGCCTCTAACCTCAGAGAAAGTAATCCCTGCACACAAGAGTATGTCATAGCACAATGAGACCATCATTGTATCAGTGAGGCCCTCTAACACTTTTGTGATTTAGTGACAAAAGAGTGAGAGACTCTTTGCTTTGACTCATCTTCTCTGTCAGCCTGGCTACAAACTGAAGGTGCTGTCTTGTGTGGTGAAGTGCTTCATTTGAGTGGTTGCCACACTGGAGTTCTCAAACACGGCCCTGTTGATTGGGTTTGTAAATAAACCGGCAATCACATTGGGTGTTTGGGATTCATGTTTCTTCCCTTAATTTTCTACAGAGTAAGCCCGACTCTTCAGAGCTTGGGAGCCCAAAGACAACTGATGACATTGTTCAAGAAAAAGGCGAGGAGGGCCGAGCAGCACGCCGGAGACACAAAACAGAGAATGTGAAGCAGCAGTGGAGCCAGGAGAAGGCCATAGCTGTGGAGCTGGAACAGGCCCAGAGGTGAGCACCAAGAACCGCTCTGTCTGCAGCCGTTTTCTCCTAGCTCCTGGAAAATTATTTCTAATGTTAACCAAACAAAACGTTGGACATAAATGTTTTCCTTAATGGCACAACTGACACTGTCATGGACTTCATTTTAAAAGCTATCAAACACAGCATCAAACTAGTACCATGCTGTAAGCATCCTTAGACAGAGCTAGTAAAGCTACACGACCTGATGAAAGAACATCTCAGTGCATTATGGGTGTGTTGTTTCTGTGTAGAAGACAGGTCTGCCAGTTAGAGGAAGGAGATATTGGCACTCTTCACCCCATCTACCAGTTCACCTGCCAGCCATGGATCACCTTCATGGCTAAACTAGGTAAGACTCATCAGGATCATTGGGATCATCATAATAATTAGGACTGCCTTGTCCAAAGATGACCAGTTCACTGACACATCTTCTGACATGCCTCACTCTGTCTCTGTATCCATCTCTGTGTCCGTCTCTATCACTCTGTCTGTCTCTCCGTCTCCTTCTGTTTCTTTGTGTGTCTTTTTGTCTCCATCATTATCTCTCCCTCTTTGTCTCTCTCTCTCTGACTACCTCTCTCTGTCTGTCTCTCAGACTGCCCCTCTATTCAGCAGTGCACAGCTGAGATTGCGTCACACTTCCTGCTGCCATCCATCTTGTCAGAGATGGTCACACTGGTCAGTTCTCTGGCCAGTGATACGACAGTAAAGGTCTTTGAGAAGAGGAGGTAAGGAGTTTCCATTGGGTCAGGTCACATTCTGATTTTGGATGTAACAGTCTCGTCTTCAGAATGTCTGGTCCTGCTGTAAAAATTCAGATGAGTTTTCTCCACTGACAGTTTCACAGCCACTATTTTAGATGAACCACAAGTTAGCTCTTCTTTGCTCTTACTCATTCAGTAATTACTCTTCTCCAGCGTTCAAATCTTTAGTTAAAGGTTAAACTGCAAAAGACTTAAGCTTAAAGGAAAATAAATCCATTTCCATACATACATGGTCATATCATACAATGTTAGATGAGTCTTCTTGAATACCATCATCAATAAATCATACTAACTACAGTCAGGGGAGATGCCTCTGCTATCGCAGAATCTCTATGCTTCAGTTAAGAATTCTATCCAAAGCAAGATGTTCAACACATAGAGTTGCTTTATTTGTTTGAAATAGCAACTTCTAATTAAGTGGTTTAGAAGATATTAAGTCCAAGACTTTGCTCAATCAAAGGCAGAGCCCAGCTGATTGACAGGTGGGCCCCTACATCTGTTGGTATGGAGGCTCAAAGCCTGCCTCATTTCCAGCATAGCAGCTGAGGAAAATTTGCTTCAAAACTTTGTTTGACACAGAAACAGACAGGTGATGTCGCCTACCCCTTTTCTACAAGTTCTAGTTCTTCCAAAGAACCTGTTTGGTTTTTCACCAGCGAGTGCCAAGTCGTCGCAGTCATTGCGTCATTGTAAAAGGTCACTACGTCACTGGTTTCAGCCTTTGATGTGTGCTGTAGCCCCAGAGGTGGAAATATCACTGTTTACAGTGTTGGTAACTTCACACAGATGGTACTGGAAATGCTTAAAAAAAAGCAGAGATCCATCTCTGGGGTTCTCTGTGCATGGAGTGAGCTCAATCAGTGTGTGTGTGTGTGTGTGAGATTGTGTGTGTGAGATTGTGTGAGATTGTGTGTGATTGTGTGTGCGTGTGTGTGTGTGTATGTGTGTGGGCTTGCCCGTTCAAGCGCTTATGAGCGCACCTTGGAGCAAAACTCCACTGCAAAAGAGGAGAGAGTTTAAAAGCCCGGCCATAGAACAGAAATGATCCCATCATATATCACTGTCAATAGATCATAAACCTACTAGTTTGTTCAATTAAAGAACATGATATAGACCTGATCTATCATCAGTTCGCCCTAGCTGCAGCCGCTAGGGCGAACACTGTTTCCCCTATTTAGATGGCCCCGCAGTATTTAAAAAGCAGAGATTTATTTCTGCATTACTTGTGGTAGTTGTGACTTTTTTGCCTGCTGTCTGCTGTATGGAGTCCATTCATCTTTGTGTGTATGTGTTCTGACGTTTGTCTGTGTTCATCTGCACAAAACTGCAGTGAGCAGGGGAAAGTTGTAACCAAGATTTTAAATTTTAGAAGATAAATAACACAAACCTTTTTATTCTAAATGAAAGAACAAGGTACAGAGCTGATGTATGAGAGACATTTTAGCTGTTATTTCACCTACATTTCAAGTTTTAGATGAGTATACCCCAACAAAGCAACAGAAGGCCTCCCTGCAGCTCAGAATGGCTGTTTCTCACAGTTGATCGTTGGTCACAATAACCCCGCCCTGGCTCCTGACAAAGTTGGTGCTTTGCTCTGGCCCAGCAAAGAGTTGGTGCCTGCTAAGCACCAGTTTTTGGCTCTTGGAGCCAGTTCTTTGTTGGTGGACACACTATGAACTGGGGCTAAGTCAGGCACTGGCCTGGAACCAGCACTAGCACCAGTTAGGTGAAAAAGAGGTAACAGAGACTGTCCATTTTTTATACAGTTGATGGTTTGCTTGCATTAATCGGGTTGAGCGCCTGGACATTTTTATTATATTGTTATATTATAAATATATTTATATTTATATTTATTAATTATTATATATTTATATAAGTGTCTACATATGGAGGGTCTGCTGCTCAGCTATCTTCTTCATGTTTACCACAACAGTAACTCTGTTCTCTTTCTCTTCAATCTTTCCAGCTGTCCTCAGTCTGGAGAAATATTTGTGCCGTTTTCTCTTGTAACAAACGTTAGCCTGCCCCCAGGCACCACGAGGAGCTTCATTCTGGTCGGGCGTAACTTCCATCAGTGGCACTGCAGCACAGAGCAAGGTAACTACAGGAGCCAGTTCCAATCTCAGTCACAGTGGTCTCTGACTTGCTCAGTTCTTTTCGCTGACAATACATTCTCAACTTGACAGTGCTACACAATAAATGATTGTAAATCCATAACACAGCATAACAATCCTTAGTTAATTCATTCGTACTGTTTTAGTCAGTACATTACAAACACAGGCCAACCCCTCCATGCAACTCATTTAAGGTACCAACAACAGTGAACAAATGTCTACTTTATAATCCTGCTCACACCCTAAATGCATAAACTAAAATGCATCCAAAGAACCGGCCCTAAAGAAGTTCAGGACAGGGAAGTTCCTGGATGTTTGAAACAACTGTAGCTAACCGGAGTAGACATTATTATTAACATAATTTATTATTATTTCCCAGAGAACATGAATCTATTGTGAGACGTACAACATAAGTCCCTTTGACAACACTACACCAGGCAGCAAAGTTTATCAATGAGAAGAAAGATCTGTGTCTTTCTCTGCTAAAAAGTATTTCTGTGATTTATCTAGTAGTAGTGTTGGAAGCAGGAGCTGGACTGTCAGATAGTAAAATGAGGTCAGAGCAGAAGAAAGCTAAACATGAGAGTGATAGAGTACAAGCTTAAGCACAGGTTGTGTTTGAATTAATGTGCTTTCCAACTCACAAGCGGCAGTTATACAGCAATGACTTGAGAGTCTATCAGTCGAATGAAGAGCCATTTTATCTTTCCATACATTGTCATCGCATTGCTTCCTGGAAAAAGATGTGTTGAACAAACAAAGTAGAAAGAAAGTGTCTCCTTTCACTAGCTTCAAATCAAATGGACACCTTTGTAAGAGTCATATCTTTATGACAGTGGGTGATGTTGCTCATGCAAGTCTCTTTTCTGGAAAAACACTACTGACTCCAGCCAAAGTGTCACTGTAACCAACACCAAATAGATGGTTCTCACACAGCCTGAAATGATCCTCTTCGTTCATGTGAAGGTTTGGGATAGAAAATAAATGTTTGGTTTCCCATTTGTGTGTGTGTGTGTGTGCGTGTCTGTGTCTGTGTGCGTGCGTGCGTGCACTCACTCTAAAACTATCTTAAACTGAAGCCCACCAAGCTACAGCTTGTAGCATTACTGAGTGACCCGAACAGGGTCGTATTAGTGGACAACACGTTTTTTGTTCAATTTAATGTGATTTGCAGAGGAAATTGATGATCCTCATTTATCATCTCAGCAAACACGTGGTATAATAATCACATCTGTTGAAAACATCTTTCATTCAGTGTTTTAGTCAGGAACTAATTTCACTCCAGATGTTGAAGTGCCCCAGCCCCAGCCCGTCACTGAAATGATCACAGTATGACCGAGGTAATTTAAACCCAATAGAAGATCCAAGAAGATGCAGTGCAAGGTGTTAAAGATACAGAGATACAAAAATAAAGGGCAACTTGAAATCACCATGGGGTATCCAAAGGAGATTACAGTGAATAAATGTCTATTCAGGGCGAGTGGGTGTAATGTACAGTGCTCCAAGGCTTTACTTATGTCATCAAGCAGCATGCTGCTAACTCATGAAACCTGGTGTGTAGTTTAGACGTAGAGTTCAGAGCATGAGAGTTCGAGCTGCCCCCATACTGTCCTCTCTGCTGCCCTCTGACTCTGTCTCTGCTTGTGCTATCAGCTGATCAGCTGTCTAACGTTAGTGTGTGTGTGTTCTCTTACCAGTGTCTGCTTGCATCACTTTGTGTCATGCTGTTTTTCACTGTCCATGCTGCCTTGCTGTTTGTACCGTTTCTATTTGCTTACAGAAGACAGTTCAGATGAGGAAAACCAGCCAGTGCTTAATAGGTTCACACGTAAGTTTTCTCTTTTAGCATAGAACTCCATGCTGATGGCTTATTTGGTTATTTGGTTATTTATTTGTTTGTTTGTTTTTGAAATGTAGTTAGAGGTGTAGTTATGTGTCAAGAGAATTGATTAAAATGAATTTGCAGCATATGATAAACACTTGAAAAAGTTTGAAATCTAAAAAACACATTTTTTAGAGTTTGTCTCCAGCTGGTGTCTAACTTTTTTAGTTATTTATTTTTCACATATTTATTTATAAGTTATTAAAACACTCCAGCCTCAAAGTGGATTAAGGCAGATATCACCTGTTACAGGCCAAAATGTTATCAGATTAACTCACAAATCAGTATGGTGCTGATTCCACCTTCAGGAAAACAAAAACCTTCACTCCACTCTGAAACCCAACACTGAACCAGCTTTTGACTCTGGTACAGTAATAAGCTGATGGTTTCCAGTCCAGGTTCAGAAATAACTCAGTGAGGAGGTCAGTCTCACTTTATCCCTTGTGTCTGCTTTCGACTCTGTTTTAAGTCCCTGGTGTGCTTTGTCTCACCCCCTGAAGTTATAAGATCAGACTGAGTCTCCTTACAAGGTACTTCAATTGAGAAAATCATCAATCTGATGAGACAGGCAAGTGTTGAATGTTGAATGCAAATGAAAAGTTCCAGTTTCCTCATGGGAGACAGAAAGATGTCTGCACCCTTAAGATAACAAGCCCTTGTGTCCCCCTGTAGTTGAGAATGGCAAAGATGAACCCCTCTTAACCCCATTGTGAATCTTTGGGATGTTCTGGAAGAGACTATGTGAAGTGGTCAGACTCTCCCATAATCAATACAAGATCTTGATGAAAAATTAATGCAACACTCGATGGAAATAGATCTTGTGACATTGCAGAAGCTTGTTGACAATGCTATAATCAAAGCCGTGCTGTAATCAAAGCCGGTCCAACTTAATATTAGAGTGTAAATAACCCAAAAAATACCTAATAAAAAAATGCCTCATTAAAATATATAAAAGTCAAACATTACATGGCAAAGTAAAATACTCTTCTTTTAATTTTCCATTTAAAAAGTCCCATAAAATGAGGAAAGGGATCATCAGCAGACCCAAAAATAAGCTTCTAAAATTAGGGAAAAATCAGGGAGTCAGAATAGAAAAAATTCCTAAGAAATAGAGAGATTGAGCTAAGAACTATTTTATTTTGTTTACTCATGCCTTGGAGTTGTGAGCCATGTCCAGTGAAGGTTTTACCCCTTAAAACACCAAGGTCAGGTCACCCAAACACATCCCTGTTAAAAAAAAACCAAGGACAGGATCAGGAAAACACACCTACCTTTGATGATGACAGAGAGTAGCATTAAGGTACCCAGAGACCCCTGACACAACATGATGAAAATCATGTAAATACATTTGCTGGGGTGAAGATCACTCTGTGATAGTGTTCTGGGGTTTAAGCACTAATTAAACTCAATCAATGCGCATGACGTTCACTTCCTACCCAATCTTCTGTTTTAACACCACAACGAACTGAATGCTGTGAAAACACATTCCTTCAGTCTGAACATGTTAGGTTTTATGTTTTATTCATGAACTTCCTTCTTCATTATGATAACTTCAGCATTTATAAATACAGACTAGAATTAAAATTATGTCCTCAGCCAGTTGTTGTGGAATGATTCATAACGTATTCATAACTGTTTTCTTCTATGCCATTGAGCATGCTTAAGTACATTTGTCCTGTGGCTGAAATTTCAATTATTCAACCAAACTAGTGAGACACTCCCTCTTCTAATAAACTAATGCTGATTTGTAACGTTTCATTTCTCAATTCTGGTGTTGTGCTTCCATTGACTTTAGTATTAGGACCAAAAGTATTCAGACTAGTAAGCCATAGCTTGTTAGCCATCTGTTTCCATTCCTTTTTCCTGTCTCTGAATTTCTCTCTCCCTCTCCAGCTCATAAAGGCTTCCAGCGTTTTGAGGCTTTGGAGCAGAGTGACGGGTTCAATCCCACCAATGCCTGGGCAGGGCTGGCCCCCCGCCAGAGGTTCCTACTTATCAGCATTCTTGACAAAAAGGTGGTTGAGCACATTCATTTCTGTGTTGTGAAAATCCTTTTTGCCACACTGTTGAATATAGCCAGGACTTTATTTCACTTTCATACATCACAATAAATGACTGCATTATTACCTCACAGGCACAGTTAATCCCTGCAAATGTTTCATTTTAGACTAGTACTAGGGTGTCACAACATTTTATGTTTACAGTTATGTAGTGCATGAAAACCATCCTCTCTGATCACTCAGGGAATAACATGTATCACATTGCAGTGAGGGATGGTGCACTAGTTCTACTGTCTGCATAGGTGGATAGTTTGTCACTGATTTAATGACTGTTACCAGCACCGGAAGCTCACTGATATCTTAACGTACAATAGAAGGCTCCAGGACAAAAGTGCAATGTCAAAAAAGCATATTGCACGACTGCAAAAAGGTTATGATCATTTTGAGCGAAAAGTTTGTGGTAAATCACCGTGAAAAGTTTACAGTAAATTAAAGAAAAACGTTTTTAGTAGATTACTGTAAAATTTAGGGATAAAATAATGGGAGAAGATTTTCATTAAATTACCACAAAAATATTTGGTTAATAACTACGTTTACCAGTAAATTACTGTGAGAAGTTGTCAGTAAATCTCCATGAAAAGTTTACTCTTAAATTAAGTGTAATGAATTGGTAAACGAATGTGAAGAGTTTATGGTAAATTGCTGTGAAAAGTTTACTGTGTAAGTCACTGTGAAATGTTTGTTTGTGGCTGATCTACATGAATATAAACAAATGAATTCATGGGTTTCATAAATATTTTGAGGCAAGTGTCTGTCTCAGTCAGTGCATAAGGTATCAAAGGCACAGCTGCTAAGGTTTTCAGGGTCTAGTTAGTAAATGAAGTCACAGATTTTGTATATTTTCAGTGATGGTACAGTTTGGATATCATACAGCTTTTCTTTGGTGAGATAACTGATTCTCAGCTCAGTATTTTTCAGCTCATTTAGAGCTGGAAGCTGTGTTTGGGTGTTTGTGATGTTAAAACATGCCATCATCCTGTCATCCCAGGTGACTCTGTACAGCTATAACTGGTCTGTAGACCTGGGTACCTCCCTAAACCGTGAGCTGGTACGCCTTGTGAAGTGGCAGAATGCGAGGGCTCATGTTGTCCACTGCCTGCTCAACCAGAAGATGGGCCTGTTTCACCACTTCTGTTTCTCTGATGCCCCCATCCACGAACTGGACTCCAAACAGGTACAGACTCTGAGTATGTGGGACGCTGCATGCAAACGTTATCAGGTGTCGGTTCCTGTGTGAATTACTGAAGGTGGGGCTTAGATCAGCCCATCACTCAGTGAATGGTCTGCAGTTCTGTCAGTTCTTTTAAACACTGCATTAATTTATCTGGGCTGTAATTGAGTCATAGATTAAACATAATCTATCACCCAACAAATGTTGGTGTGTTCACAGCATTTTCAGACTTTTAAGTTTTCATCTAAGCTTGTGATTTGCTGTTTCACTTCGTATTCAGCAGGATGCTCGCATTAGCCTGTGTTAGCCAGCCTCAGCTGTGGGCTCTAAACAAAGCAAAAGTAGACCCTGCTCCCTCTCCTCCCTCTACCCAGAGGAGATTAGTTTTGCATTTAAATGCCCTCTTTTATAAGAGATTAACTCTGAGATTTCATCATAACTGACATCAGCATATGCTAGCCAAAGTAAACAAACAATCAGCAGCACAGGAGGTGGGACAGGTTGGGGTGATGGTTTGTTGTTTACATACCTCTGAAATGATGACAGTCTTCTCTTTAAGTCGAAAAATCGGAAGTCTTGCACCCAGCCAAAGTTAGTTTGCCCATGAGCCCTTAACGACTTGGCATTCTGGAATTCTTTGCCGGTGTAATGACTTACATCATTGACGGGATAAAGGACAAGCTGAGCTTCAGACAATGGCAGCATTTAAGTCCATTGTCCAGTCATTGTGCTCATACGGATAGATTCCACCAATTTTACTTATTTTTCGAGGTAACGAGCCTTCAGAACAGGATCCAGCTTGTCTCGGTAAGGTCCACTACTTTTCTCTTTCGTATAATCCATTTTTCACGGTGTTTGTGTGTGTTGTGCATCTTACTGATGATAAAATTTTATTTTTTGTTTATTTTTACATAATTTGGGCTTTCAGCTCTTAAAACCCACAAAAACAGGAATTCATAAAATTAGAATACTGTGAAGAAATCAGTCCAAATTTTGCGGGGCATGAATGTTTTAAACTGAGAGTCACACACTTATCATCCACTTAACTTATAGCACCTGCACAGGTTTCCCCAGGTGTCATTAAATTGCTTCAGTTTGGCTAAATTGTATCAGTTCAGTTCAATATAGGGAAGACTGCAGACCTGACAACTGGCCAGAAGACGATCACTGATACCCTCCATATGATGGGTAAGCCACAAAAGTTCATTGCTAAGGAGGCTGGCTGTTCACAGAGTGCTGTGTCCAAGCATATCAATGGAAAGTCTAGTGGAAGGGCAAAATGTGGCAGGAGAAGATGCACCAGCAAAAGAGATAGCAGTGGGCTTCAGGGGGTTATCAAACAAACTGTAGATTGGCCAGCCAACTCGCCGGACCTGAACCGCATTGAGAATCTAAGGGGTATTATCAAGAGGAAAATCAGGGGCACCAGACCCAAAAACAAAGAAGAGCTGACAGTAAGCATCAAGGAAAATGTGGGCTTCCATAACTCCCGGGCAATGCCACAGGCTGATTGCATCAATGCCACAGCACATTGAGGCAGTGATTAAGGCAAAGGGATTCCCAACCAAGTATTGAACACTGACATTTTGTTTTGAAGATAGCATATTTTGATTGATTTGATGTGCTCCCAATTTCCTCCCTTTTTATCCTGCAAAAACTGAGAAATAAATGGGGATTTCTCCTCTAATTTTATGAATTCCTGTTTTCCTGGGTTTTAAGAGCTGGAAGCCCAATTTTTGTAAGAATAAACAAATGAATAATTGACATTGTTTAAATTGTGGGCCCTGAATCCATATTCAAATTTTTTGGAAAGGGTCTGTATTAGATAATGGTGGATGTGTGTGTTGAAAGGAACATTTACAGCTCTGGGAAAAATCAAGAGACCACTGCAAATTTTTCAGTTTCTCTGATTTTGCTTTTTATAGGTATTTGTTTTGAGTAAAATGAACATTTTTTGCCCCACTGTCATGGAGATTTAAGACCTCACACATCTAAGTTCTGTTTTCACCTTGGTAGCTATGCTTCTGTTTTTTTGGGTAACTGAACTGTGAAGACATAATTTGTCCTCCAAGCAATACTGCTGGATTCATGGTTAAAAAAGTCAGTCATTGAAGTCAGATCAACCAACATCCTTCCATCTGCTGATTCACAGAGCTGCAGTTATTCGAAGCAAAGTCCATACAAATAGAATCTGCTTAAATATACCTTAAATAAGAGTTGTGCCTTCTCTGGCTACAACAACAGCCTTTATATCATTGCAACTATGGTCAAATAATATAAAAATAGGGGGCTTTGCAGGCCAGTGTGGCCGCTGTTGCATTAACACAGAGCAATTGGATGAATCAGTTATAGGTCTTCGAAGGTTATAAGATATGGAAAAATGAAAATTATAGCTCTGTTCCCTCTGTGATCTGTTAGACAATCTGTAGAGCTTAATAAGAGCAGGGTCTCTGCAGCAAAGAAAGATCGTGAATGGCCTTTTAACCTCCTCCCCTGGGCAAGTTTGCAAAACAAGCTCAAAGAATTAAAAGATTCAAACTTTTTCTTTCCCTTCGATGGCCCTGCTCATCATAGCTACTTAACCATAATGAGTCCTGACAGAAGGCAGAGTCAGAGCAGCAGAAAATTTGCCTGAACAGAGCTTCATCTGTCATGGTCCTGATGAGAAGCAGAGGGAGCACCAGTGCACATTTGACCCTCCACCCTGTGGCTATGGTGCAGCCATCTCTGTCACACTGGGGCATCTGGGCCCTGAGCTGCTCCACTGAACAAACTCGCCCCAAAGTTCCTCTCCACGACAACCAGGGCACACGAACATTGTTCCAGAAGTATCCAACAGTAAAAGTAACTGTGATGCCCAGCAACATGAATAAACAGAGCAGTCATTACACAAGATTCAAGGCTCATTTATTTTCTCCCTGCAACACAGGGATGTACAGACCACGCAGGCTGTGGTCCCGCCATGCTCCAATTATTAGACTGAGTTCGAAACTCAGAGAACAAACACAGATTTCATCCTGATGTGGGTGTTTTGCTGATACCATTTCGTCGGTGAGTGGAAGGTAGTGTGGTAGACCAACTGTTATAGATCTTATCAGACATCTAATTACACTCATGCTGCTCAGCAGCCCATGGCAGCAACAAGGATACGCCCCTCTGGGAGAGTCATATCATGATCAAAATCTTTCACTGATGTACTGTCCCAATGTCTTGTGCACTTGGTCCATTCCTTATTTCTGCAACAGACTCATACAGCATCAGCTTTGTCCTGTTGACTTCGGTTAGTTGCTTTCAGAAACCCCCAAAACTGGTATAGAATAGAAATTGGATCTTCTACCATGTCAACACACTCCTGGATGACCCTTGACCTCATACAGGGAGCAGTGATATGAAAATAGGCCAATGTCCTCTGGTACCAATGATCTCAAAATCAATATAGTTGTCTTCTCTTATCATCCTGCTCGTCTTGACCCTGGTCTTATTCTGTACTTTCCTTTTCTGTCTTTAAAAGAATCCCAACCCCTTCCTAAGCCCGTCCATGGAGCCGGACGCTCTGCTGCGCAGTGCAGTTCCTCCGTTACCAAGTAAAGAGCAGGGCAGGCTGGGTAGCTCTGGTCGAAGTCTTGCGCCGCTCCACTTCCCCTCCGAGCTTCTTCCCTTTGATGAGGCTTTGAGGGACATATGCACCATCCGACCCCTGATGGATGGAGATGCGGTGACCCGGCATGGTGGCCAGCTCCTGGAGATTAAGGCTGCAGAGAGAAGAGGTTTTTCTGTCACTGATACTATGTTTCATTGAGTATTCTGGTTTCTGTCCTGACTCAATGGCAATGGTTCCTCTTGTCCTTACAGAGCTAGAGAAGCAGATGAAGATAGAGAACCTGTTTGTGACTTGGCAGCAGAGATCTGCACAGTCTAACATGCCTATTTCAGTGAGTACCCTGAGACTCTGCTCACAATGCACATACACTGACTTTAAATTCACATTCTGGAACCTCTTTTTGTTCCTCAATCTTCATGTACATTAAAGGTATTTTTCACTCAAGCCTTGTATGTTTCTCTCTCACTGGCTTGGTTAAGAATGGTTTTGATGGTTGAAATGATTTGAATATTCATCAGGTATTGACATTTGCTTCATTATTGCTATAGCTGGTGTTAGAGACGCTAGGAAAAATTGAGCAGTAACACAAGTTCAAAGTCAATAGACCAAGATCTCTTGTCAGTGCTACCCATGATGGTGACCCAGTGATACACAGCAGCTTATAATTTATTGTATCCATAACCCTGTGAGACACTGGGCATATTACTTTTTTATCATTAAAGAAGTAGTCTTAAATTTTACCACCTGACATGAAGTTCATCTACCAGTGATGTCTCCACAGGGGACAGACTTAGAGACTCTGAAACAGTCGTCCAGGCTGGTCCACTACTGTGCCACCCCTCTACTCTTTGACCCGGTTTTTCGGAGGCAGATTCAAGAAGAACAAATCATTCAGCCCCCAGTTAAGGTATGTTTGCTGTTTGCCTTCTCACTTCAAGAATAATAAGACAAAGAAAAGTGTGTGTCTTCTTGAACCAATAACTTCACTGTAATGAAAACTTAAAATCGTTTCTCTGAAAAATGATGTTTTGGTTCAGTAAACAAAAAATGTTTTATTGTGTTGCAAACTACCTCAGAATGGTTATCTCAGCTACCTTTATTATGTGTGTCAAATTGAGTCAGTCTCGTTTCATGAGTTGGGTTGGCAAAACCTCAAACCATAGGTTTGAGGCTATGACTAAATTCTGTGAGTATGCTTCAGCAAAGAGTGAGGTCTCAAGATCAAGTCTACAGGGGTCTTTGTCTAGACCTTCAATTCCCCACGTGAGACCATCTTTCCTGTTCTGTGTATTTATAAAGGACAGTATGTTTGTTTGTTTGTTTGTAGTGGAACTCTAACTGATCATGAGTCGACAAGTTTGTGGTGTGTGAGTTAGTGGGGAGGATCTGGCTCAGAAATAGTCATTGTCTCTCAATCGTTAGGTCAGAGATGTGAATCCTGCTCCTTTTTATCACTTTCTGACTTCACAGATGATTGTAACCTGTACTGTATATTGGTCATGGTGTGACCTGGATCCTGTTTCCATGTTGTACAAATGAGACCCAAACACCTTATTTTTTTTTCTTGGGTGGGTCTTGTTTGGGAGTCAAAGTCACATGCACTGTGCTTTATGATTGATAATGTATGTCTCCTCTGTGCCAGAAACGTCATCGTTCCAGTGACTCCACAACGTCAGGGCGGGACCGGAGCTACAGCACTGACTCAGGGGACATGCTTCCCAGCCGGCTGAAGGAAGAGCCGTGGCTGCTCGAGATTTCCAGCACCTTCCTTCAGCAATATGTCCAGTACCTACAGAGCATGGGCTTCATTTTAGTGCAGGTCCGGCCCCAGTCACCAGCTCGCAGGTCTGTTTCTGCAGGAAGTGTCATCCTTCTGCCCTCACAGAAGTCATGAATGTGAACTCGTCTTTCTTTCTTCTGTTGTGGAAACCTTTAATCCTCTGGTCATCATTTGTACTCTGGTCAATCTTGGTCAATTCTGACCTCCAAGCATTTGGGCGGAATCTGTTCTTTCTGCCATCAAACTGTCCTAGGCTTTGGGACGATTGGAATAAAGTCTGACAGTGCTTCTTGGTCTGTTGATGTTGATGTCTTGTTTATGACCACAACTGACCTCTGTTCTTCACTCCACTCTTTTTGTTTTTAACAGCACTGCTCGTGCTCGGGCTGCAATGCTCAGCTCCATGTCTTCAGAGGGGAGGATGTCTTTTTCTTATGTCAAGCAGAAGAGTGAAGACAGTCCCAAGGTCAGAATTCAGGCTTTACATATGCAGACATACACAGAGCAAAGTGTTAGGGTGGACTGTGACACAGAACATGTGAGTTCATGTTCTCAAACAAACATTTTACCATCTGTCACTTTTATCTTTCCTATCCTAGCAGACAACACCTTCTGGCACTGCAGCATACCACCTGCAGAGGGCACTACCAGGAGGGATTGTGTTAATGGAACTGGCTTTTCAGGTGAGATAGGATTCAATTAGTGGCAACACGCTTTGCAATAATCTGAATGTCAATCTGGTGCTTGCCTTCCACCATGAGCGCAGAGACCTGGGTGATTCCAGAACAAGAATATTAAAGCTGAGTTTATTTACTTGGATGCAATGGATGGATGGACAGATACAGTCATGGACGAAAGTATCGGCACCCTTGGAATTTTTCCAGAAAACACACCATCTCTCCCAGAAATTGTTGCAATTACAAATGTTTTTGGTATGAATGTGTTTCTTTTCTTGATGTGCATTGATTAACCATATACTTCTTTTTGTGAATTGTCTGCCAGGGGAGTTACTTCTGTGTGAAGCAGTACGCACTGGAGTGTTCCCGTATTCCCATGGGCCAGACCGTCAACTCCCAGGTAAATCCCTCTGAGTGAACCAGCATCCAGAAGAGCCTTCTCAAGGACCAGGTTTTCTGTGAACCACCCTTCTGCCACCTTAAAACTGATGTCAATGCTCATTGCTGGCTTAAGGTTAAGAGTCGGAGAGTTGTGATGGGGCAACAAGTTGCTCCCTGCTGAGCTGTTACATTGGGGGGTGGAGGTGGGGGGTGGGGGTGGAGGGTGTAACCATAGATTATCTCAATCATAGAAATAGTCTCTGCTACATCACCCACCTGTACCTGATGCAGAGAAATGAAGCAGGTTGCTGGTGGGGGCCGCATTGGATATGACGCGGGGTTTGAGCTTCTTGTCTGACAACTATTGGACACCTGTCAGTCCCAGCTGTGCCTTTGATTGGACAGACTCTTGTTCCTAGTATCTTCTAAACCCCAGAGTTAGCAAAACATTCATCCCCCATAAAGTGTGTGCCGATAGCAAAATTAGCTTTTCAGACCCCAGCTGTTTTTTTGAACCAGAAAGTAAATATGTATTTTCATGCCAATGATGAAAAATCCTTTTCTTTTTTTTAAGTTTTTTGATGGCTTGTTGTGGACGTGGTTTCAGGTCTTTCTACAGCCAGCTTCAAGAGCATTCTTGATGAGCGGCAACTTTAAGCACTACCACAAAGGCATCATTTTTCTAAACTGCATGTTGCCGCTTTGGAGGAACCAACGGCTCAGGCTCATTTATGCTCCAATGACACGTTCCCATCACCACCCACATACTTGATCACGTCCTCTTTGCTGGGATGGTTATTTAGCAATAAGTCCACTAGAGCATCAGTGGAGAGCATAAAACAGCTCCCTAACTCATGTGTGACTGTCATCATCTAGATCTGTAAATGGGTAGACGAAGTCACAGATGTTCAGTAACAGGCAAAGCATAAGTGAGACTTGCTCCATTAGGTCCTGTGAGGACTTAAAAGACCTCATTTAACATGTATATATGCTGACTGGAACACTAAAAAATAATCTGCTCACCTTAGTTTGATTGTTATCAACTTTCAAACACTAACTCTATGAAATGACACATAAATGCATTAAGTTGTTGCTTTTCATCATTAAAAAAAAGAATTATATTGAAGAGAATATCTGTTCTCCAGAACAAACTTGGAAATAGTTCTGCCCTCACCACAGTGGGTGATTGTGCTTGTCACGTTTCATCCGCCTGAGCAATCTCCAAACTTGAAAAAGAGATTCCAACAATCTTCCCAAAGTAATCTGGATTTTACTCATGAAGCATCAGACATCAGACAGGTCTTCTTTGATTCACCTTTTATTTTCCTTTGTCTTTTTTAATGCCTTTCAAGGTAAAAAAAAAACTTCAAAAAAAACGGATACATAAAACAAGTTGAGCAGACATTTAAACAACCATGCCATTCATGTTATGGAAGAGAGAAAATCATTAATTCTGCAACCTCTAAATAAAACCAACTATGGCTCAAACTTATGTTTCCCCTTGCAAATAACTAAGTTCATTCAGTCATTTTTGATATTCGTTGAAGTGGGATTATTCTTTTTAAATTAGATATTTACTTTTCTCAAGGAGTTGATTTAAACTTAAACATTATCAATAATGAATGGATATTAATCTATTGATCATTTTTAATCAATATCTAACACTTATTTGGACTTTGTCACACGAATAAGTGGGAATAGCAACGATTAAAAGAACAAAGGGGATGCGTGTGTCTGTGCGTAATGACGTGTCAACATTTAACATATATATGAGCGCTAAGAGAAAGCTAAAAGGTTCTTACTGGCTTCCTCTTTCGGTTTTTAGTCCGTTTTGATTTGGCACAGCTTTTCCTCTTTTGTTTTGTTTTGTTTGGTTCTTGTAGCTTTGAGCAGGCCGTCTGCCTCTGTCAATGCGCGCCCCTCACCTGCGCCAGGTGCAGCCTTTTGAAAGTAGGTCAAACCCTGCCAGAAGGAAGCCGGCTTTTCTGAAGGGTGAGACAACGGTAAATTAGTAATAGATTGAAATCAAAGTTTTGGTTATTTATCTGCAAATCAGTTAGATTCGGGAGACTTTAAATGATTTTGATTTAGATATTATTTTGATTTAGGGTGACAGTATTTATTTATAGGAAGCTATACATTTATTTTTGACCAAACTTATCAATATAATTAAGTCACTGTTTATTTTTATTTCCAGGGACACTAATTTAGAACTGTTTTAGTTTAGATTTAGCCCTGTTTTACTCCAAGCTTTTAATTTCTTGATCAAACTACAATTTGACTTACAATGCTTGTGGTAAACAGAGGTTTGTAGCGTGAATTGGTCTAAGATGTTAAATTACCAATGAACAAATAATTAGTTAATTGTAGAATGCCAGCATTCCACACTTAACAAATAAACTAAGTTAAACTTCAGAATTTAATTTAAACTTAACAATATGCTAGTTTAAATTTTCCTCGGGGCATCACCCTATTTTAACAAAACAGGGAAAATTAAGATAATCAGTCTTTTAATCTGAAAGGTTGCTATACGTATGTGAGATCTTGGACTCGGTAACATAGACCCTTAATTTTCAACCACACACATAACACAAACAATGACGGTCTTATTAAGGTGAATTTATTAACTAACTACAGGTGACATATAAAGCATAAATGAGACAGTGCAGATAATATGAGAGTATAAAAAGGGAAGGAATGAAATAAGACAGGAATGAAAATGAGTTTCTGATTGTTGTAAAAGCAGGGACCAGCTAAAGTTAAACCTTTGCAAAACCCCAATTTCTGGCATCGACTCTGAAATACTTGGACAAGCAAAGTGTCTTACTCGAGGCAGAGGACTGACTTGGAGGAATCAGATGCAGGAGATGAAGAGAGGTTCGAGGTGTTGCGATTGGAGTGGATTGATGCAAGCTTGAGCGGGCCGGCGTCCTTAGTTGCTTGGTGATGTCGGGTTGCGGGCATCCTCCTCGCTGTGGCGAAGGCGACGGAAGTCGGGCAGTTGACTCGCTCTGGTTGTGGCTCATGCCGATCAAACTCGGTCTCTCCTCCCAGGTTGACGTGTCAGGGAGAGAGCCTTGGAGTTCACAGAGGCACGGATGCAGATCCAGAGGGCAGAATGGCTCCAGACTTCAGGGCTGAGAGCACAGTTGTGTGCACCAACAGAGAGAGAGAGCCGTTGAATCTTGGCGAGTACAGCAGGAGGCGGATGCAGCCCAATCAGCAAAGCTTGCTGTGGAGATGTGGTCAAATCAAAGTTGAGAAAAGAGGAGCGCCTTGTTGCGTGCACCCAGGACGCAGAGACAGTCTTTGAGTCTCAGCAGGAAAGTGGGTGCGGCTCACTCAGTGAAGTTGGCGTGGAGATGTCAGCAGATCAGAGTTCTGGATGGAAGAGAGAGATCAAGACAAAGGCAGCTCTGGTTTTATGGGTTTCCAGCACCCACTTTACTTAACACCTCCTCTCAGCGGGTCCTCCTTCATCTTGCCAGCCAGAAATCTTTAATTGAGTTTAACTTTCACCAAGTTAATTACACATACATGATTTTACCATACTTTTACTCTGCAGGTCCGCTGCTCTTGAATAAGCCCAAATAAAGTGTCCTTTTATAGGAACCTAACCACAGTTATTACATATCCTTCGAAAAAGACATTCATTATGCATGGTATTGTAGCCCAAACACATTATCCATGAAAGATATTATGAAAGGTGTATACAGGTTCAGATGTGTTAAAATATCCATACATTTAAAGACATTTTTATCAAGTGGCATACAACTGAATTAAGGAATCTTTGGAACTGTCTCTTGTTTCTTTGTCTCTGGGTACCAGAGATGTCTCATGTTTCCACGTGAACGACTCCCCTCCTCAGAGCTGGGGTCAAAGGTGACTCCAGGAAGTCATATTTCTTGATAGCCTGGAGCTTAGGGTCCACTTTAGCAAACACTTATCTTGGTTACGTTACAACCAAGTCTTTGTTGTTCGTTAACAGAGACTCCATGGTGCTTATAGAGATGGCCTTTTGGTGGCACGAAGCCACTTACCGGATTGGGCTAAACAGATGATGATTCGTTTAACATCCTTGACACAGTCGTAAACTTGAGTAAGGATGTTACCACTTTAGTGACTCCATTGTGCTTACAGAGACGGTCTTTTGATGACATGAAGCTATTTGCGGGATTAGGCTTACGCGAAACAGACGACTCCTTCAACATCCTTGACAGTCATAAACTTGATTCAGGATGTGGTCACTTTGGTGATCCCGTGTCCAGGATCCACACTACAGGTTGTTTTCCCAGACCGCCTAATACTCAAGCAGTTCCTGCTGATTTGGCCGAAACTCAGTCTGTAGGAGGCAGTTTGAGAAAAAAGATCTTTAGAATCTACAAGATCTTCAAAATGCTAAAAATTCCTGGATGTCCATCTGATCCGGGAAAATTTCCTTAAAAATCTTGCAATTTCTTTTTATATGAATGACTAATGTGTCAAAATGTAACCTGTGTGTTTTCTATATTTATAATACAGCTAAACATAAAAAAAATCCATCAGTTCCACAGAAAACCACAGTAGCACACTATAAAACAGGCATACTACATATGTCATGCAAAAGCAGTGGGTAGTATGTAGTGTTCACTGCATATTAAATTCAGGAGTACTATCTAGTAGGGGGTTTTGAAAAGAGACATAGGCTGTTTTCGAATTCGCATATTATACTGCCAGTACGTACTGATTTGTCCAATATGCAGTATACAGTATGCAAACAAATGCGAAATTTGCAGTATGCCAAAACTACCCGGATGACCTACTGATCCGGTACAATTTCTCAGTATGCATCTGACCAGTCTACCTGGCATACTGTTTCCCACAATGCAAAGTGCTTTTAAATAGGGTACTTACATGGTATATGTTATCATTTTCCTATTAACATATTTGAAATCATACGTGCATTATCAGAGGCAGTTTTTCCATCATCTCTAAAAATAAAAAGTCAATCCACTCCAGATTATTTTCAATGAATAATATATGGTATAATATTAAAAATCAAATATGATGAATGCTGCTGCGATATACATTCACATTTAAACACACACGTCCTCTGCAGTTATTACAAAAGATCAGAGGTCTCCTGGTAAAACTAATGCTGTTTATAGCCCTTGGACCTATAATCATTTGTAATAACCGCAGAGGACGTCTTTTAACCCTGTTTTGTGCGTTAAATTTACGACTTTTCAAAATCGAAAATTCCAACTTTTTCCTACAAAGTTTAGAGGTGTCTTTCTGGAGAATTTATTGATTCAATATTTCTTAAGTTGTCCTAATATAACTTAGTACTTATAAATGATAATAAAGACAATAAAAAATCCATCAGCTTTTCTTTACTCTTGCATTCCTCAAACTAGAAACCAGTGTAGCATACTACAAAACAGACCAAACAGAACTGTATAAACTACATTCAATTACAGTATGCAGTATGCAGTGCCTACTACATACTGCATTAGAAAGTAGTATGTAGCAGGCAAATTCAAAAACGGCCATATTCTTTGTCCTGGAAAAACACTTCAGATTCTGACCACATGGGGGGCACTGCAGTCAGCGTCAGATTTGAAGTTCTCATAGAGGAGGTCTAAGAGCTGTAAGTGAGGTGCGCGGTGTGTAGGACATGTTTTGCTGTCTGGATGATTTCCCATTTGAGTCAGCCTGTTCTGTTCGTCACTGCCCCAAAGCCCTATATTAGGTGGAGTATAACGTGATAATCACACATCACATGGCTGGTTGTCACCCCAGCTTAAAAATGAACAGTCACTGGATCAGACAATACCAAACATTCAGCACCATCCATCAGCAAACAGAAAAATCTCCTCTTTCCCTCCTCAACAGTGAGGTGCAGCTGCTGGGCCTTTGGGAGCCTCTTGGAGCTTCTTGGGGATTTTACCCGTAAAATGTGTCTGTCTCTTCTGCTAGTTGGTGCACGGCTTTAGATCACTCATTTGGCCTTTATCCGAAGAGGACCCTGCACACTGAGACTGATCTCTAAGAACCTGTCGTGTATGTGGACTCTTCTAGAGATCTATTTCGGGGCCTTCTGATGTGCTGTCATCTCCTTTTAACTGTTTTTTTTTCGTTCCTTTCTCTTCTTTTCTGTTCTTCCTGTGACTTCATGAATTCATTATTTTATCACCTATCCATTCTTCTTCTTTTCTATTCACCTTTATTGCTTTTTAGTGTTAGAGAACAAGGGATAAGATAAGATTAGAGACTTTGTTCTTCCGGAAGGGGAAATTCACAGTCACAGCAGCAATGTAATGCTGTCACTCTTACTAAGTGACGCTTAGAAAAGTAGAAGTAGAAGTAGACATTAATTAATTGATTGATTAATTCATTAATTGGAAAAGCCCATCTGTCCAGTTGACAGCTTATCCATAATTCTCTTATTAGCCTCCACCTCCACAGGGTCCAGGACTGAACTGGACTTCTTCACCGGTCTGTTCAGTTTCTCTTCTGTATCCAAAAAAAAGGAACGCTCACAAATTTGCGTGGGGACCTGAGCAGGTCAGGGATATAGGTTTGTAGCTTGAACAGGAGAAACAGACTGGCAGCAGTTAGGAGAGCATGTGCCACGCTTGACCAGGACACATCATTGGGAAAGAAGAGGACAGATAAGACAGGTTGCAAAGTAGCGAATATTGGCCCATGAAACCTTTGTGTCTAAACCAGGCCTGGCCCAAGTCAGCCCCTAGGTCTATTTCCATAAACCCCCAGATTTCACCTTACAGTGTATTAATGATGTCACTAAAATTAATCATGATGACTCATTTTCTTTGAAGGTCACCAACAAATTCAAACATATTAAGTAATGTTTCATAAACTCCATCTGGATTGTGCAAAGGCTGCTTGTATAAGGCTTAAGTTTTGAACATTCAGCAGAAACTCAACAACTCTTACAGCTGACGTCTTTGAATGAATGGATTTATCATGATGTAAAAATGTAAGAGTTCAAAAAACATAAGAGGATCCAGGACCAGATTAAAGTTAAGAAATGGAGCAGGGCAGACAAACATTAAAGCATAAAAATAGTTCAGAATATAGGATCAGATATATTTGGGTCTAAAATAATTAGTTTCCAGATCATAATAGTTTGAATTTGAAAAATGTGAATATGAGAAATTCCAGATCCTGATCCTGCCATAAAAAACATCCTGGCATAGCTTACCTCTATGACCCCCTCATGGAGAACATTTTACTTGGTCAGAAGCAGAGTTTGCTGATATGCAGCACTTATCAAAAACTGAAACTTAGCACTTATTATCTGGTATCAGGAGACACCCAAGGTTAGCTTTGATTTCATAATTCCGTCATGATGGAACAAGAATGTTTGAGCACACTTTGGGGCTATAAATATATCCATAGACTCTTTGGGCTCTTAATCAAAAAAGAAATTTGTACAGCTACATATAATTACTTTTGTGATCATGAACATTCAAATGTAGTTTTACAACAAAGCAGAATCACAGTTATTTACTGTCATTCCTGATAGAATGGATTTGCTCAAGGGATTGTTTTGTTCTTAATTAATTTTTAACTTCTCAGAGAATTCCAATGTGAAGGCTGAGATTTATCAAAAAGGGTAAAGAGAAGGGAACTCAGTGAGAAAGAGAGAGTGAGAGCACCCCATGGTGCTGGATACTGTTCTCCTTTTTATGAGAGGTGGTCCAGCACATTTGTTAAAAAAGATACATACACATAAAATTTCACAGAGGGGACTGTGATGGGATCCTCTCTGGGCACCTGCCCTTTGAAACTAGTGTGTGTGTACTATACTGTGTAAGTTGGGCTTTATGCATGTCTGTAGTCTTTGCAAAAGATTGAGAAACTGACCTCACTGATTGTTACAGTATGTTGTTGAGTCTGGCTTTCCATCCATCTGTTTGTGTGTCTGCCCAGTCCCACCAAATGTTGTCTCTTCATCAGGGCAGTCTCCTCACCAAGCTGCGTTGCAAGCCGTTTCCAGATGCCAGCCCAGTATCTGACTGTGCGGTATGTTCCAGATATTCTTAAGGGTCAGGTGTGCCACTATAATCAGGTGTCACCTCTCCCCGCCGCTTTGCTTGCTGCCATCAGACCTGGTCTCTCTTTTGTAATCTTTGTGTTTGGGTAATTGGATCTTGGGGTGTATATGAGTGACTCTTAGTCTTTGTCGTCCTTTCAGCTGTTAGGTCCTCTGGGTTTGATGGATATCAGAGATCTGAAGAGTCTTTCCTATTTTATTTCCTCTGGGATCAGATGTGGGTCACGCTCCCTGTGATTTGCTTTCCATTCTAACCCTTTCCTTTCAACAAGCTGCTTGTCTCTATGCTTGCTGGTTTGAAATCCGGGGGTGTTTCAGCTTGTGATTATTTTCAAGTGTCTGTGCAACCATCAATGTTCCCTTTGCCATTTCTCTGATTATTTCAGTGTTTTTCTTCTTTTACCTTTGGTGTCCTGGGGCCAGGACTACTTTTACTGGTAGTGTTGCTCTGAATGGTCCCTAATTGTACAGCTGTAATGTATTGCTGCTTTGCTTGCCTCAGATGACTGCATTGGTTTTAAAATCAGACACTTTTCTCCTGTAATTTTGAGTTGGTTTAACTCATTTTCAGTGATTTGATGTTTTTTTTTGTCTGAAAATGAACATTGTCCTGTTCTCTTCAGTTGAACTCTAGGGGTCATAAGGGCTGTTCCATACAGGCTAAATATGCTCTAAAAGTATCCCCTGTGTTAAACTATTATCTGTCTTACAGTTAGTGGGTGTGATAAGGATAATTTAACACAATTGCAGTGTGTGGGGAGCTCCTATGGGGCACTCTTTGTAAAGTTGCTGATACTACAAATAACAACAACATTTCTCCTCATTTAGCCTTGAAACATCACTTTTTATTCAGATTTAGGGAAATATTTTTGAAATATATATTAAATATATATTTAATATATTTGTCAAATCTTATTTATATATTTAGAATGTTTTATCTAAATGTTAAATATTATATCTAAACATTAAAATTTCTATCCAAATGTTAAATATCAGACATAAATACATACATGTTCTACATGAATGTCCTGATTCTAAATATTTAGTTCACATTCTAAATATTTATCTAAGATTTCTAAATCTCAAGCAAAGATTTCTAAATTATTATATAATTAATATTTCCAAGCCCAGCAGAATAACATCTTCAGGTCCAACACTATCTGATAATATTTTTATTGATGTTTTGCAAAACAATACTCGTCGTGGCCTTTTAATTAATGACAGACAGTCATGGACGAAAGTATTGGCACCTCTGGAATTTTTCCAGAAAATACACAATTTCTCCCAGAAATTGTTGCAATGATGAATGTTTTTGATATGAATGTGTTTATTTCCTTGATGTGCATTGGAAAAAAAAAAAAAGGAAGAAGAAGAAAAAAAGCCAAAATGGACACAATTTTACACAAAACACAAAAATTGGGCCGAACAGAATTGCTTGTTTAAACTCAGCTGTGGTGAGTAACAGGTGCTCGGCTCTTCTTTCTCTTCTCCATTCTTGGTGTGACACACAAAGAATCACAACACAAAGGTTGAGTCAACTTTTATACATTCTAACTGGCGTCAGGTGTGATTTCTATATTACCAGCACCTGTTACTCACCACAGCTGAGTTTAAACAAGAATCACCTGCTTGAAATTAATTGATTTACTCACAATTCTAAAAGAGCGCCAACAATTTTGTCAGGCCCTTTTTTGTGTTTTGTGTAAAATTGTTTCCAATTTGGCTTTTTCCTTCATGTTTTTTTTTCCAATGCACATCAAGGAAATAAACACATTCATACCAAAAATATTTGAAATTGCAACAATTTCTGGGAGAAATCATGTATTTTCTGGAAAAATTCCAGGGGTGCCAATACTTTTGTCCATCACTGTAAGTGACCATTTACCAGTATTTGTAATAAATGATGGCCAAACAAAGAGCAAGGAGAATGACATTTGTATTAGATACAGTTAGGGAAAAAAATATTTGAACCCCTGATGATTTTGTAAGTTTGCCCACTATCAAAGCAGTCATGAGTTTGTTAATTGAACAGTAGATTCATTTGAACACCGACAGACAGAGCAACAGCAAAATAATCCAGAAAATGCATTCCAAAAAAATTATAAATTAATATTAATTTCAATGAACGAAATAAGTATTTGATCCCTTTACAAAACATGCTTTAGTGCTTGATGGCAACACTTTTGTTTGCAATTACAGAGGTCAGACATGTCTTGAAGTTGGCAACGAGGTTTGCACTCATCTCAAAGGAAAACTCCTCTTTGCAGAACTTCTCCAAGTCATTAATGTTTTCGTGGCATATGGCCAATTCTTTGTTGCTTTGGCCATATGTTTTGGATTATTGTCATGCTGGGTTGGCAGGTTCTCACCCCAGATTTGACAGTACATGGCCCCATCCTTCCTCCTTTTGACGTGGCGCAGTTGTCCCGTCCCCTTGGCAGAAAAACACCCCTAAAGCAGAATGTTTACACCTCCATCCTCGACAGTGGGGATGATGTTCTTGGAGTCATAGGCAGCATTCCTCTTCTTCCAAACACAGGGAGTTGAGTGTGATGCTAAGAAGCTTGATTTTGGTCCCATCTGACCACCACACTTTCACCCAATCCTCCTCTGGGTCATTCAAGTGTTCAGTGACAAACTTCGAATGGGCCTGTTCGTTTTCTCTCAAGCAGGGGGATCTTGCAGGCACTTCAGAATTTCAGTCCTTCACAGGGAAGTGTGTTACCAACCCTTTTTTGGTGACTATGGTCCCAGCTGCCTTAAGATTATTTACAGGTTCATCCTCAGCAGTTCAGGGCTGATTTCTCTCTGTTCTCATTATCATTGAATCCCCATCAAGTGAGATCTTGCATTGAGCTCAAGATTGGGGGAGACTGGAAGATATTTTATGTATCTTCCATTTGCGAATAGTCCCACAAGCTGTTGTCACTTTCTCACTCAGCTGCTTGGAGATTGTCTTTTAGTCCGTTCCAACTTTGTGCAGGTCTTCTGTCTGGTCCCTGACATCTTTGGAAAGCTCTTTGGCCTTGGCCATGGTGGAGAATTTGGAATCTGGATTGCTTGAGAGGGCCCCCAATATGTCTGCTCCTCACCCCTGTAAAATACACCTGGGAGCCAGATATTTGTGCTAATTAATGGGGGATCAGATACTTATATCATTCACAAAATGCATATTAATTGTATAACTTTTTTGATATGCATTTATCTGGACTTTTCTTTGTTGTTTGTGGCCTGATCGTGTCTTAGTGTGTCCTTATAATACGCCCTCAGTTTTTGTCTTTAGATAGTGTCCTAAGAGTGTTTTTTAAGAGTCTTTCCTGAATGTTTTCCTAAGAGCATGTTCTTATAATGCATCCTTGGAGTGCATCGTTCGAGTGTGTCCATAGAGTGTGACCTTAGGGTGTCTACGAGTGTGTTCCAAGAGTTTGACCTTAATGTGTGTGCTTACAGTGTGGTCTAACTGCGTCTTACACTAGTTCTTAGATTTTTCCCTCAGTGTTTTCTAGGAGTGTTCCCCTAGAGATCTCCCTGAGTGTGTCCTAAGAGTGTATAGTATGTGATTTGTAGACAGTCTTTGAGTTGATCAATCAATCAATCAACTTCAATTACATAGCACTTTCATACAAATACAATACAGTTCGAAGTGCTTCAAAATCATATACTGAGAGAAAGATTTTACAGAAAACACCAATGCACACCACCAATTTTATTATAAAAGTTACAAATAATAATTAATAACAAATATTAAAATAGAAGTAAGATTGTAAATAAGAAAGATAAGTAAAGTGAAATAAATAAGACAAAGTAAATAATTAAAAAGGGTAAGAATGAGAGTGTAGTTGAAATAAATAAATGAATATAAAAATATAAAAACAACTAATAGAAAAGATGATAAAATAGAAAAAAGAATATAAAAACCCTGCATAAAAGCCAGACTGGACAGGTAGGTCTTGAGTTAGCATTTAACATTGTCAATGTTTGTAGCTTCTCTTATATTCTCCGGCAGGCTGTTCCACAGTCCCGGAGCATAATGACTGAAGGCAGCATCGCCAGAAGTTTTGGTTCTGCTCTGTGGAACAGCCAGGGGAGAAGAGCCGGAAGATCTGTGAGGTCTTGCTGGTTCTTAAACGAAAAGCATCTCTAAGATGTAGTCTTGATGTTTGAGTTAATGTTGAACAAAGTCAACAGTCAACTTGTGCTGTTGCCATTTATGAAAGACAATGTAAAGGGGACCCAACCTCCATCTGAAATATCAACAAATGTCATTTTTGATGCTTTTCAATTTTCATACATATACTACCTTTCTGTGTTTGTCTGCCTCTTCATCGGTTTATGATCTCAGCTTGACCCATCATTCTAACTACTGACATTAAATATGCTTCTTCTGTGTTAGATTGACAGGGTTAGGGTCAGATTTAGCCTTGAACTAAGGCAAACATTTCTTCTTTTTTTTCAAAGAGATGCAGGGTTTCTAATGCGCTATAGTATAAGATTAAAGGTCATAGAAATACATTTTTTAGAAAGGACATGTATGTTCACTTCCATGAGCAGGACATTCTGTAATTGCAATTGTAATAGCTTTCTGGTTTAGTAGATCAGTCTAGGGCTCGAACTTAATTTGCCTTCCCCGGGGTAGAAAAAATGATCAGCAAACTTATGTTAAAATGACAGAGAAGGATGAATGTGATGGTGGTATGGAGGCCCAGATCTGCCTGGGGAAAAATGTGAGGCTTTCCTCATGAGTTGTAAAATTTTTATATAAAAAGTGGAAATTACATTGAAGGTAATATTATGTGATTAAAGGAGTCAAAAGTACAAATACTAAATCTAAATTCTAACAAAAAGCCAAAGTTATGGGCCACAATGTCAAAACTATTTGATAGATAGGCAAAATTATGAGGGAAAGTCAAGAATATAACATAAGAAAACTTGGCTTTCTAACTTGTATTTCGACTTATATATCTCATAATTCGTGTATCTCATAATTTCAAATGAGTCTCTCTTGATTTCATGTTATATCAAAATTTCGTATTTTTGCCTCAGTTTCATCTTCTTTCAAGTTTTTATCTTGAAATTGTTTACCAGTCTCATAATTTTGACTTTTTCATCATAATTTTGATCTAGTACTCAAGATTCACTTTATTCTCTGCCCCTTCCACATGGAACCAGTTGCAACAGGACTGGAAAATAACAGAACTCATCTCATTGAATGACTTGAAATCCAGACTGAGAGCACTTTAGACAGCCTCCTTAACCTGTAAATGTTTTATCTAATATGTATGTCACATTAAATTATGTTTTACTGTAAATTTTTGCTGCCTCTTGGCCAGGACTCCCTTAAAAAAGAGGTTCTTAATCTCAATGGGACTTTCCTGGTTAAATAAAGGTTAAATAAAAAATAAAAAATTTGCCATTGCACGTTTCAGTAAAAAAGAATTTGCCTTCCTATTACATTCCGACCAAGAAACATAAAAAAGGCAGGGACATACAACATGGAGAGGACAGAAGCGGGAGAACCGGTCGAGAACCACTTTTCTTCAGTGCCCATTTCATTAAATAGAGTGAGGAAGAGAGGAGCGAGAAAAAAACATAATGCCAGACTAGGCCTGGGGTTGGGGCACAGTTTGGGATCAGGAAAAACACTAGCACATAAACAACATTCAAAAATATGCTAACAATTAACTTGAAGACTTGCACATGTGCCATCGGAGAAAGGTCAAGGTTTAGGGGTGTCACAGTACAGACACTGAGTGAAGCCACACCTGTTGCCGTAGAGACGGCCTCCGAGAGCAGCAACAAAAGTTCATTGCCTGACAGGAGAGAGGTTGGGGAGTTATGGGAAGAGCATCCATTCTGCATAAACACCATCAGGAGGATTGTGAGCTTATCAGCCTTCCAAGGCCGAATTTTTGGGTGAGACACTTATGCTTATACTGTACTTTCTTATATTTTTAACACTTTTTGAATCGGAGTAACTGTATACTAAAAAAGCAATTTCCCCCAGGGGATCAATAAAATATTCTGATTCAGGCACACGCAGACTGAGTAATTTTCCATCCACGCCCAAGTAACTGGTCTTCTCAATCTGTACCTCATAAATTTGCCTTTCTTATACAATTTTGACTGTTTTGTTTCATAATTTTGACTGTAGTGTGTCATATCTTATGGTATGTGCCTCATACTTTTGGCCTTCTTTCCTTATTTTGATTATAGGATAGTCTGTTTTTTCCTGGTTTTAACAGGCTGTCATATTATGCTGATGATGGGTGAAGTTTTCCAAAAGGGAAATGAGTAACTCTAGACCCTGCTTAGACTTATAATTTAGCATAACTTTTTATCTGGTATTTCCTCTGCAGTTTTCTGCAGTACTTCACACTGAAGACTTTAAAGCTGAAATTTGCTTTTGCAGTAAAAGCTGTTCAGTCTGATTCGATGCTAATGGAACAGGGTTAGGGTTAGCTCTTCTTAATCTCACATGAGGGTCAGGAACAAAAGGCTTCTCATGGGGAAGCAGGTTCAGCTGGCAAAGTTTCTTTGAGCGCAGTCATTAAAGAAGTGGTGTATTCCTCTTGCTGTGGAAAGAATCTGCGAAATGAAGTAGAGTTTGAGACTCCTCCACCATTGGAGGAAGTCTTTGTTTAGGTTTAACTCATCAGTCTGTGACTCTCCTGCTCCCTCTCTCTCTCTACCTCTCGCTGTTCTAGCTCTCCATGCTCTTCACGGAGGAGTGTGACAAGGTTCGGGACCTGATGCATGTCCACTCCTTTAGCTACGACTTCCATCTGAGAGTGGTTCACCAGTACCTGGTCGGCTGCCACATGACCCTTCGACAGGGCTACCACCTCACCGACTTCCTGGATGATTTCATCTCCCATCACCCAGACATTCCCAAGTTTGGACGAAACCATGTCTTTCAAGGTGAAAATAACTAATGTTGTGAGCTATGAGAGGTAGTTTTGAGTGGTCCAGTCCAGCAACAGACCAGTCATCCTAAGGTGAAGGGAATGATTGGATTACTCTAACTTACAATCACCTCAAATTGTTAACACTTCATCTACCCCAGCTGCACTACATACTAAACATAATGAACATATCCCAAACATTAAATGAACATATACTGTACATGTACTGAACACACACAGCAATATACTGAACACACACTGAATATATACTGAAAATATGCTGAACACTTACTAAACAAATAATGGTGTTTATATGGTGCACCCGAGAAGTATTCACTTTTTCCACAATTTATGTTTACAGCCTTGTTTCAAAATTGATTAAATTCACCCTTTTCCCAAAATTCTACACACAACATCCGGGGGGGGGGGGTCAGGATGTTGTCTGACTGATCATTGTTCACATCAGGGAGCTTTTCCATCTCCACGGGGATGATCACAGCCCACCAGCTCTACAACTACATCACTGACCATGCCAGTACCTACGGCATGAAGCCGCTCCGCATGTCCAAGGGAACATCTAGCACAGAGAACAAGAAAGGAGCTCCAGACTTACATGAATATGCACTGGTGGCTCTCTGGAACAGGTATGAGTCCATAGGAAAGGTCCTCCTTCTCCAAGCTGCTATGTTTCTATACTTTGTTGATTGAGTCCTTTTCCCTGCTTCAGTTCTGGCTCCTATAAGGACTTGGAGGGTCTGCACCACCACGACGACTTTGATGTGTCCATGGTTGTGTGTCATAACGCCGTCCCATTTGAGGAGCAGTCAGACAAGGAAAGGCATTTGCTGAGGTACATAAACATTACAACAAACAGTGACAATTCAGAGAACAGTCATTTCAGTCAACGATGTGTTTGCAAGCACATCACACAGACTGCATTTTCTCTGTGCCTCTTGGGATTCTCTCCAATGTACATCTTACCTTGGTGATTGTTCTGTTTAACAAAGTACATTGACAACACCTCAGAGAGATTTTTTACTTTTTCTTAAGGTTTCCTGAAGCTGCTGAACCCATGAAGAGTCACTCATGAGACTAGATTGTGAGCTTGAGCTGAAGGTTTAGGAGTGAAAAACAGTCTGACTTTGTGTCCTCTGTTTAGGTTGCGGTTCTATGTTATCATGACAAGTCAGAGAGAGCTCTTTCCCCGTCTCACGGCTGACATGCGCCGCTTCAAGAAGCTTCCTCAGATCCATCGTGATCCCGGTGACCTGGGCGGCCGGCTCCCCCCTGATCGAACAGAGGCAGGTGAATCCCATGGAGTTGAACAGGAACTCTGGGAGGAAACATCCTCTGAAGCTGCAGCTGTCCTGACCCCCAGTGACAGCAACGAGTTCTTCCCTGTGACAGGGGCCGGGGCCCAGGGGCTGCTCTACCCCTCTCCTCTGTTCCCTTTGCTCAATAATGAGGTGGCATCAGCCCACAGGCAGATCCAGGCCAGCGTGGAGCAGGCCATGGGTCACTGCCGCAGGGACAACCTGTGGAGGAGGCTGTTCCACGGTGAGCATCTAGCCCTGGACAAACTGAAGCTGACCAAGTTATCCTTCTGTGAGCTGGAGGAGCTTCTGGAAGCTGTGCAGAGCCGCTCGGTCGGGGAGATCGACCCACAGCTGGTAAGAGTGTTGGAGATCTGGTTTTCAGTTCTTTGACAGTTTAGGTAATGATTATGATGATGATGATGATGATGATGATATCTTTAGAGGTTCAAACATGCATCAAGGCCCCATTTGGAAAATAAAAATCATTCTTTCTGCACCTCCTACGTTATTAATTGCAAAAAAAACACTTTTTGTTATGTCTAAAGACCAAATATTAAACACAGAGCCCTCTGCCTGTACTCTGCATTTCATCCATATTTCTACACATTTCCACAACGCTTATGGGATATGCGTCAAACAGAGTGTTACCACCAAAAACCGTGGGGCAGTGTTGCTGTTAACATCTGAGAGGTAGCTCTTAGGAGACACAAAGAAGAAATAACAATGGGGGAATTTTTTTGAAGAAAAACTATGTATTGAATGGCTTCACTGACCACCTACCCTTACAATGCTGCCTCAGTTTTTTAATGCATTAGCAACACCTCCTTCACACACAGGTGGATTGATAGGTTAACAACAATGCTGACATAAAGGTGGCATGGGCAAGCATGTGAGTATTTACAGTAAGATCATACATTTCCCTGCGTAAAGGGAGGATAAATGGACCTTTAATTGAAATGTTGGATGACTGTCAAGTTTAAAAATGCAAAATTCAACAGGTATTTCAGGCATAGAAATAAAAGCTCTTTCACAATAAAACCACCTTCCATGACCCATATGAGCTGACCTGCACACTGAGCTGTTGTGATGTGTTTCTGCAGGACTGTTTCCTCACCATGAGTCCAGCCTGGTACCAGAGTCTGATCAAAGTCCTGCTGAACCGCTTCCCTCAGAGCTGTAGACACTTTGATGATAATGGCATTCAGTACCTGGTGAGGAGATCTGTTTCTGTTCTTCCAATATGTCTCTGTGGGAGTAAAAGCAGCACACACCAAACAGAAAGATAGATTTGTCAGCAGGCCAATGGGACGTATCCTCTAAATGCTGCTCTGTACACTGTACACTGACTCTTCAACAGGGCACCGGGCTGCATTTTTTTAACTCCTGCTTAGTCAGTGGGAGTCTATGTGATATTACAAGCAAAAAAAAACATTCAGTAAGATGATTTTGAAATCCTTTTTAGGTGCATTTTGACTTTCAGTTTAATTTGCATACAACAAAGCTGTGAATGAAAAGAATGTTTTCTTAGAGGACTTTTCCAAAATCTAACAGACGAGCTGCATCATGTTCTTACTGCTCTTCTTGTTACTTTAAACTTTCACTTACAACAATGCTCAACAATGCTCTGTTAAAGAAGCTAAGACCTAGGTGGATCTTTTCAATAGACCACAGCTTGCAGTTTTCTAAGAACAATCTTGTAAACATCACTGAAACAAGTGCACTGTGTTGAAATTTCTCCAGCTGCAGATGATTCTGCCAGCACTGCTCTTGTAGGTATTGGCAATGAAGTTGAAAGACAGCACTCCATCTTTTCTTCACACAGGCTGTCCTGAACCAGAAGTTCACAGACTGCTTCGTTTTAGTCTTTCTGGACACCCAGGCTGGAAAAACAGTATGTTTTTACACTTATGCTTCATGACCGCATGCCACATCTGTGCAGAAATCTCATCTTTTCAACAATCTTTCTTCCAGAGTCTAAAGGTTGTGTTTCGTGAACCACTGCCCTCCCAGCAGCAGCCCAGTAGCAGCCCGCCCCCTCAGCTGGTGTCCATGTACCATCACCTGGAGTCAGTCATTAACACAGCCTGCTATAACCTCTGGACTGGTCTGTTGTAGGGCTGTATGTTGCCCCCTGATGTCCTTGAGAACACACCTGTAATGTTTTCATCATCACCAGGAAATGGAAAAGGATGACACACAGAATTCTGCAGGAGGGAAGGTGTGCTGTCTGGTGGAGCAGCTTTAAAATGCTTGATCTCAAACCATTCATCTGTTTCAGGATTTAGTCCTGGCTACCCCCACTGCGTTTTTTTTTTTTTTTTGTCTGAGTTATGCACCACTCAGCTCACACAACCCCTCACCTGTTGGAAAAAAGTAAAGGGCTTCCAACTATTTATCGAAATACCATTAACTTTAAAATGTTCCAGTGCAAGGAAACCTGCTGCTAGTCTGTCTGTATACAAACTGAAATGTAAACAGACAACAGTTTCTCTTAACGTTGAGTCATTTTTCCCTGCCCATAAAATGTGAGTTCACAGAGCAAAAAGTCTCTGATGATGTGTGATGTGTGTGTACTGCTGTAGATAGCTCTGTGCAAACAGGTTGTTAGGTCTGTTAGTTAAGGCACACCAGTCTCTATGAGGCTCAGTGTTAACACCCAACACCTGAGGATATGCAGATCTTAAACTCCTCTAAGATGAGTACAGAAAGACTTAAGAGAAGAGCCAGGATGCACACACAGGAGGTGTATGGAGACCAACACCACCAGTTGTTTCAGCCATGACACATCATGTCCTTCACCAGTAACACCATTAAAGATGGATGGTTTACTGACATGAAAACCTGTCATGAGTTCATGTCAACATCAGTCCAAACCAAACGCCCTCACTTCAAAGATCATTTTATTTTCTAATATCCATCTGTCAGCCTCTTCTTTTTTTTTTTTGTCAATGATAAGTTTAATGGTGAGTTCGTAGTTATCCCAGTGATGAAACAAACCATGAAGTAGGAACATAATTTATTCACAACGTAATGATATTCTGCTCTTACACCAGTCATGATGGCTCTGGTTGCCAAATTAAAGAGTTTGTTTAGAACAAAGACTTGTTCCCTACTTTCTTTCTTCCTCCTTTGTTTATGTTTGCCCCTTTCTTTCTTTTTGCTCCTTAGTATCTTCATTTCCTCATTTTTCTGTTTCCTTCTCCATGTATTTGTCTCACCCTTTATTTCTTTTTGTCCTCCTTTCTGTCTTTCTTTGTATACCTCTTAGATGACATGAAACGTGTGTATGCTTGCTAACTCCTCTTGTCCTCCCTCCACTTGTTGTGTTCAAACTTCAGATGTTTGACTGATGATCATACCTGCGTATTTTAGCTTCAGAAACCCCCCGACCATCTGTCTGTTTCATCAACCTTTCCTTCTGTGTCAGCCTTTTCTTCATCCATGTCCCTGTGGTCTTTAATCATGTGCCTTTCTGAAGCATTTGCTGGTTCCTGACTCACCACCAGTGTTTGGAGTGAGAAAGCAGAGAGTTAGCTGTGCATCCTGGTTATTATTCCATGATTCAAGTGTCAGAATGTCTTGTTAACTTGAACCCGACTGCCATATTTGCTGCCCTGAAGTGCCTGTTTGTCCTGTTTTGATCCCAGATGTTTGAGAGACACTGAGTAGATGCTCTTCTGAAAGTCAAAGTGCCTGAGTGGGTTTAGGACATGTCAGAGAAATGGCTTTTAGAAGAACAAAAAAATAGTAAGCGTTCAACATAATATTGACTTGCTACTATGACTTGGGTATCATGACTGTTTCCAGAGTACACTCAGAGACTTTGTTTTTCCTGTGGATGGTGAAATATTTGAATTTCCATGAGTGATGGTAACCTGATGCAAACATGACAGCTTGATATCATCCAATGGCAACAGCCTCAGATTTGCTCTTGATTTTAGGAACGGGAAACTAAAATCAGAAAGAACAGAGAACAGATAGTTCAGTCTGAATAAGACAAACGCCATGCAGAGTGTGAAGTGTTAGCAGCTCTCAGCATGTGGACTGTGAAATGTAAAGACTGCAATCTCACTGTATAATGTACAGAATGTACAGAAAGAGCTTCTTGTACTGAACTTCAATAAAGCTACTGATGAGGTTTTTTCTGTTCTAATTTTAAGGTGACATGTTGTATTGGTGATGATGATAATGACAGGTCTTCACATCTTGTGACTCAGTTTAAACCTTGACCCACATGAATAAACCAGCATGTACAGCAAGTGAAAGTTAAGGAGCATTGCAGTTCAATAAGTACCATAAAAGAGGCTCATTTAACAAATATAGATGAATTACTTTGAAAGTGGAATATTTTAGTGTTTACTATACAAATGTAACAGTAAGAATAGAATTACTACAAATATAAAGTTCTGCATGAATTTAGGATAAATGTACACTGAAGCAGAAGTTATAATAATTGTTGTGTGTCATGGATTGGTGCAACAACAAATTGAACAAAAAAGTGGTTAATAAAAACGTCAATTCTATCATCTACAGCCCAGTTTATTCATCCTCTTCCTTTTTGAATTATTGGTGGTTGGAAACTAATAAAGAGAAAAGAGTTTTTCACTTCTTTTTTTCCAACTCGCCAGTTAATTGTGAAAATAATTGTCTGACTAATAGATTACGAAAATATTTGTTAGTTTCAGCCTTGGTGCAGTGTAGACAGTACATAGCTCAGTCATGATCATGTGATTACGTCTGCTCTTAAAGCAAAGAAAATACTTTCTGTTACACCTGGTTGGATCGCATTTGCTTTTATCAAATTGTCACACATAAAAACAGGTGGGAAAAACTGTTGTTTGTGGTTAATCACAGAGACTTGTGTTCATAAGTGTATGCATAGCAAATTCCCCCCGGGGTGGACAAAGTATTTCTAATTCTGAGCAAAGGAGGTAACAGAGTTTCTAATTGCACCTCAAAGGTATAAAAAAACTTCACTGAGTTTCATTAAACAAATATTCGATCATCAGTCCAGATGAGATCAGTGTGTTAAAATATCAACTAATGCTGCTAGCTGAAGTCTAGTGCTCTGTCACTAAATTAGAAAAATTAAGCACAGGTCAGTCAGTTGATTAAAAAAAGCATGATACGTCTGCCAAAGACAAGACCACAGCGTCGTGTTTGGGTGTCTATCTCAGCACTTCCCATGTCTGCAGGGATCCCTCATCCAGCCCAGACCGTCTTTGGTGGCTCCTTAAACAGACAGAAAATTTTTTAGATATGTATATTTGATGAGGCTCCATTTGTGGGCAAACAAAAGGCTCTTACCCAGAGGTTTGTATTCACAGCCAATGTATCCCTGATAGTTGAGCTTTTCAAGCGTACTGAAGAGATAACTGTAGTTCAGTTCTCCAGAAGAGTCCGGCTCATTTCTACCTGGGACCTGTGCAATCTGAATGTGACCTGGAAGTGAGGGTAGAGATCCTTCTTAAACATGGCTGTCTGCCATCCTGATAACCTCTGCTTAAATAAAGTCACAAAACATCAGTGTCCTTCCTTTCAAGCTCATCAGCTGTAGCTAACTCAAGAAGCTGAATAACTTCATCTTCATCTTCACAGTCAGACTTCAGTCTGTCCCATCATCCTCTCACCTATCATGGGGAGGTACTTTGAAATGTTTGCTGTGAGGTTTCCGTCCATGATCTGCCAGTGAAAGATGTCCTGCAATGGTTCAGAGATACCTCAGGTCAAATGATTCACGCTTTCCTTTATTGTTTAAGCACAACTTTCCAACTGCAAACACGTACCATCTGTAGCTTGATGTTTGGCTTACCCACCTTCTCCAGTATGGCAGCAGCTGCATGTGGGGATAAAAATAAATTTGGTTTAATTTCTATAATGTAGCATACAATGAGTCAGCCACACAGGGGGAATTTTCTATAGAAACGGTTTCAAAGTCAGAACCTGAAGTTAAATATATCTTTTCACACAACCAAGGAACCAAAAGCTTCAAATCACGCACTGCGACAAATCTGAACACACACTCACTACCCACGGAGATTTATGCTCTTCAGACACAGATTACACCCCCAATGTGCCAGGTATGAGAGTGCTGGCAGCCAGACAAGGGGCCACAACACGAGCTCAAATTGATGAAGTTTTGTTTTGTCTCCTTCAAATCAAACTCAACCAGAGGAAATAGTCTTCATATCAATTACAGTCTTTTTTTTGTTGGGCTTTTAGCAAATTTCTGGCTAGAAAAATAAATGGAAAAAGCCTGGCATGTGCACATCATTTCAACCCTACATTAAATAAAAAAAAACTAATACAACTAATCAGAAGCTGAAACTAAGAAATATTTTGGTGATATAAACAAAGTAGATGCTCCTTTAAAGTATGAAGCCTTCCCAGACAGCAGTTCCTGGAGTGTTATGATGATATGCCATCCTGTCTTCTGCTCTTGAAAAATGTTGTATTTAATCATTTCTCTTTATTTTCACTCATGGTTTATTTATATGGGGTTAAACGTTCACATCTGGAGACACCCTAGGACCCATCAGTCATCAGGAGTCTTGATCTGACTCCCAGTACTGTACTGTGGGAAGTGATGTGTCTGGACTCAAGACTGTGACTTACCCTGGTGAGGGGAGTCAAGGAAATACCTGGGATCTGTAATCCTTGTGTTGATTGGTTCAATCATACCTGTGATCCCTTCCTGCAATAAGCAGAGACAGCTTTGAAAAAACAGATGCACATTAGATATTCATAGGTGATAAAAGGCAAAACTAATGCCAAGTTGCAGACTAGAGCAGGGACAACCAGGCCACATCAAACATGACAAATATAATAACAACGGTAATAATGACTTTATATAGAAAAGCCTTTAAAAACAAATGTCTACAAAGTGCTTTGACCGTTAAAAACATGGCAGAAAATTGAGGAGAAGAAGAAAGATTTAACAGAGGGAGGCAAGTGATGAATGAGTGTGACAGTACAGAAGGCATGAAAAGATAAAATTATTATTATTATAAAATAATAAAACAGAATAAAATAGCGACATCAAATCAGGTGAGGAAAGGGAGAGGATTGTGAGAGAATGAGATGGAAAGAAATAAAATCATTGAGCAACCAAGCAAATAATTACGTTATTAAAATATAAACAAATGAAAATTATTAAAAAATAAAAATGAAACACCTACTCATACACCCCACCAGGGGGCAGCCAAGAGTCAGATGTTTATGAAAACATTGAACTCAAAAACAAACATGGCCTTGCTAATGTAGCTCTGCCACAAAAGACAAAAAAGGAGTCAGCGTTGTAGAAGGCAGTGGTAGTTGAGGCTGTTAAATACATGGCATTTTTCTTCAATAAGTCTGCCACTGTTATTATTCTTTGTGTCTTACCAGAGCTACAGTATTGGCTAGTAACGGCAACACTGCCTCACAGTTTGTTGGTAGTACTGCTCCGTTTGGTCTGTATCTGTAAGCTAGCAGGGGAAACGTGAAGAAATACGGGCAAAATAAACGCAGAGTATGGACAGAAGGCTAGGTCAGTATCCATATCCGTATTTTATGTTGCGCATACATGAGCCTTGAAATATGAAAAAAAGTGCATTAAAGCACCCTCCTGGATGGCACAGCATACCAAACTGCCCTCTTGGCTGCAAAAAACACACTTAACGTGTCCTTTGGTTGGTTACAACATGACAAACTGCCCCCTCAGACGGCAAAAACGTGCAAAGAGCCTTTTGGTTTTTCAGCCACTCCTGCCCTTTGAAAGGTCTGTGCACACCACAGCAGAGTAAGTTAAGGTACCAGGAGCTGATTCTGGTGTTTCAAATAGAGGCCACCGACAGAGAAACACTTTTGTTTTAGCTCCTCCAAAAATGAAAGTGTTCTGTTTCAGTGATGCTGAGAAAGCTACTGTCCAGGCTCTTTCTGTGAATGACCTGGATAGGTTCATATGTGTTAATAAGATTTACTAAGAGCCTGCTTAGAGTCGTATTTCCACGTTTCAGTGCATTTATGCAGATGAGTTTCTGTTTGACCAAAAGGACCTCAACCTTAGAAAGAAGATCAGCAGCGTAGGTCAGGTTCTGGACAAAGATTGCTTCCATATCCTTGGAAACAGCTGTTCTGCTCAGGCCCATAGGAACCCTCCCAGCCATTAGGTGGATCCTGGAAACACAAAGGCCAGACAAATGATCAGCAAGTGAGGGTTAATCCATGCACCATCACTCACAGTCTGTTCCTGTCTAACATGAGCTCTGAAAACTCCTAAAGCAGCATGATTTTCATCCCATGATCTTTGGTACATCAGAGTCACAGTGTTTGTACAAATGGTAGAGTTAAGTTTTTGGTTTGGTCTCAGTCAGTGTTTAATGATTTTATTTATCTTGCACTGCAAATTCTCAATAAATAAGAAAAATAAACACATCGAGTCTAGTGTCCCAGGTGTTTTTGCTTAGACGTTTTTTGTTGGTTGTTTTTTTGTTTGCTTGTTTGTTTGTTTTTGTTTTTTTTTTTGGATTACGGATCCAAAAAAAGCACCTGAAATAATGGACTCAGTGTGCAAAGACTTGTAGTTCAGTCTCCTGAGGCCTGATGGCACCTTAACATTCTGTCTGTTGAAACAGCTTTGGGTTAATTTGAAGGAAGGTACAAATCATAGTATAAATAAATCAGAAGGAGACTGAGTTGGTGTTTGTTCTCTACTTCCATTAAAAGAAATAAAACTTGACTGTGTTTGAAACACTAAGAGAATGTCAAACTTTTGCATAGCCTGAAGGCATTCATAGAAAGATTTGACTTTTCAGATGGTTGTTTCGGTGAGTTTGAGGATGAAGAGCCGTCTTCAGGTTTTTACTTTTCTCACCTTTTGCAGTACAAAGCCTTGGCATACTTTAGAGCCAGATCCAGACCCTGTTTGAACTCTTGCTCTCTGCCAGGCACTGCTGCAAGACCCAGGTCTCCAGACTTCAGATCTCCTGCATCACAAACAGAGTCAGAAAAGACAAAAAAAATAATCTTTATCCACCATGATCGGCTTCACCTGATTTCCCTCTGAGTTTTAGGAACTTCCCTCTGTCTAATCGGCTGCCTATGCCTCGGTCAACATCACATGCAGGAGTCCTCCCCCCTCTCCCTTGTTCACCTGGTGGGGTGTTGATGAGGACCACTTCCACACCTGTAGCCTGCCTGGCCCTCTGCAGTTCCTGGAGGTCTGAGTCGTAGAGCCATGCCGCCTCCACAGCCTGGAAACCGGCCGCGGCTGCCGCGTAGATTCTTTGACTGAAGTCCGGGAGCTCGGTGAACAGCCAGGACAGGTTGGCACAGAACTTTAATGAGCACATCCTTCTCTAACTGCTCAAAGTCATCGACCCTGCGGTCAGCAGTCAGTGTGACTGAGACTGCCGGAGTGAAGCTCAACGTGTGCTTTACTGTACAAGGAGAAGAGAGCGGAGGAACATTTCAAAACAAAGGTCCCTTTGAAATAAACTCCTCAAAGTGCTGTTTGATAAGCATTATAACTAACTTGAATGATTCAGTACAGTACTAATAATCACTAAACACGCGTATTATCCTTCCAGACCCGGATATCTCACGTCAGTATTGGTGTTAACTAGTTCCGGCTTTTATTTTGATGAAAGCTCCTGAAGACGTGTCATTCTGATCCGCTCACTGTTGAACATAGAGCTGCTTCATTGGCTGTGTCTCAATCCTATGGAGCATTTCCGGTTTGTGTCACCATAGCTTTATATTGCCTAGCAGCAGTTCAACACAGTGCAGGAGTGGAACATAGTGAAAGTGGAGCCAGAAAGTTTCATTTTTCGTTTTTTTCTGTTTAGATAGAGCTGGAAGTGTTTTACTAGCATTGTTGGAGTGTGATGAACTTGTTTAAAATAAAATAAAAGGGAGAGAGAAAGGCGTTAACGTTGGAGTGAAATGTAATTATGACAATAGAGTTTTTGCAGGGTACTCCACTTTTTTTGCCTACTGTTATTGTAACTTTCACTGAAAGATAAGATTGTCTGCTGGTTAGGACATTGCACCTACCTTTTTGTTTGTCTCCCTTAGCTCAGGGTCACCTTTATCATCAGGTGTCACCTGTACTTCAAGGCTATCCCCCATCACACTGTAGTCCACCCAAATGTGGAGGCAGAAATGCAGGTGGTTCACCCCCTATTATTGTAGATATCCAGCTAATAATTTCATACACTCCATTTTGCAAGCACTGGATGTTAAATCTTGGTGTGCATCCATTTGGTGTGGCTGAAAAATCTAATTTACAGCACATTCCTAACTTTGTACACCAGCATTCCAACCAGATCACTCTGACTGGTAAAACTCTTCAACCAACTCGGCAGCATCTTCCTCAGCATCATGTTTATGCTTTTAAATGTGACAGAGCATGTCACAGCTTTTTGCAAACCTGGCTCTTTTGAACTGATTTAAGGCTATGGTCCAGACACTGGCTCAACTGATAGGGATTTGTCTTGTTCCACGTGTAATAACTCTCATTTCTCTCACCTTTAGTAGGCCTCCCGTTTCTTATTTGCTCAGCACTAATGATCTAAATTAAAATAGAAAAAAATAAACAGACCTATCTATGCATTTACTGTACAACTGCCTGGAGTGCATAGAGTTACATCAAACAAATTATGTAGTCCCGATGGCATTTTCAATCAGTGAAAAAAATGCACAGGTATTAATGCCAAAAATGTACAAAACGTTATAATAAAATTTTGTAGCTATTCAAGAGTTTTTTTCTGACAGTTCCATTTTATTTGCAATGTTTACACCAACTCCAGTAAGTTATCAGTGATAATAAATAACTTGCAAATCCTACTTTATGTTATGAAAAGCACGAGGCCAATCAGACTCTTCAACAAGACTACAGTGAATTGCCTCTTCAAGAGCTTCATTTTCCTCTAGATAAACTGGGCCAAGCAAGTCAACACAAAAAGCAACACCTGTAAATTAGGCAGGAAGCTAAAAATACTGTCGGTTGTCAACCTTAAACAACAGTAGTCAAGCTTTTTTTTTTTTTTTTAAAGGAAATGATACATTATTACTATGGATTTAGCTGGATATAAAATGCAACTCTGCACTGACAAAATATACTGATCTAATAATTTTAATGGACACTTTGTGTATGATTTTCATAATGTACCCTGCAGTATTTCTTTAAACCCCAACAATATCTTACACAAATTCTGCCAAATTATGAGGAAAAAAGTATCTGAAGTCTTCTGCCTGTCCTTCATTTTCCCTCTTTAGTGCTGCCCTCTGTCTCAGTATGTCTGGTCTCACTTTCCCTTGGTGATGAAGGCACTGTATGATGCACTGCATGAAGAAAAAAAAATCACCAATAAATATTTTCATAATAATGATAACCCTAATTGTTCAATGTGTCCCAAGTGCAACTTCAGTGCAGTTCTTACCTGTGATAATTTCTGCATGTTGTGGTTATCACTGCTGTCCTTGACAGAGTCATTTTGTCTCCACATAGAAGGCCAAATAACTGTCATGCGCTGTCTGGTCAGAGAGGTAGATAAAGCTATAAATGTTTGTGTGGGCCCCCTTTACACACAACTGCCAAAAACTTGAGTTCTGTTGCTGCACTTATGGAGTACTTTGTACATATGTATAGTCACCCTTAGTGTCTAGGTGCTGTGTGGATGGTACACATGTAAAAAAAAAACAAAAAAAAACATCAGCCAATTTCACAGATGAAATCAACAGGAAAGGACTTAAATACTCAAAATACCTGTGACTATAAATACTGTTTCATGGACTTGATGGTCAAGTGGCTTGGGCGTGTACGCAATGCCTGTTTTTTTTGAGGATTTTTTTTTTTCTAAAATCAATGACTGTTTTAAAAATGGTGAAATACCTCCTTGTTCAGAACAAATACTTGACTGTGAAGGAGCAATACCCATCCACATCCCAGGAGACCCTGCGTTTCCCTTGCTATCTTACTGAATGAAAGAATATGCAAATGGATAAAGCACTGTTCAGGAGCAATATTGTGGTCTTTTCTTGAGCGGAGCACGCACGGTCATAGAATACATGCGTTTGGGAGTCTCAAGGCCTGGTTTGGAACACTGAAAAGAGCCTTGGACATTAATATGGATGACCTGCCTTTTGTCATTTATGCATATTTTGTGCTGCACAATTACTTTGAGTCCACAAAGGACATATTAGATGACAATGGTATAACTGAAGCAATCCAGCATGACAGGGACAACCAACTGAACTCACAACCAGGTGTCAGAGGAAACAGCTTGACTGCAGAAGGGAAGAGAATGAGGAGAGTCCTCACTTAATACCTGGACCCCTAACATTAACTGATGTTGGTTGTTGTTTTTTTCTGTCAGTGTTTATTGTTTATCAAGAGTTATTTGAACTGTTTACCTTGCAGCAGACATCTATCCAATTTCTGTGCCTTTTATTCTAACTATGTTTGTTGTAAACAGACAACATATGAACCGTACATTACTCTACATTTGAGGACAAAACATGCAAATAAAACAGTTTTGGTCTGCCTCAATGGGCTTCAAGTTAAAGTGCCAAAATGGCAGAAAGTTGCATCTGTTTGCCCTTTTATAAAAAAAAATTCTCACAAAACTAAACAACTGATCATCATCTGATAATTAAATTGACTTGAGTGTTATGTGTCAACTCGTTTGAGCACTTTTGTAAACCTATGAATTGCCATTTCACTGGTCGAACCGTGCATTGAGGAAAAACACAGAACCTAAAATTCAAACAAACAATCCAACAATGAAAAAACTTTCATGAAGCAGGTCTCTCCTCTCCTTCACTGTTGATTCCAAGTGTCTCTCCACCAATCTGGGTCAGATTCATTATCGGCTAAGTCCAGGGTAGACGAGGAGGAATTAGAAGAGGAAGGAGTCAGGAGGTTATCATCAAAGGCATTCATTTCTAATCCAGAAAAAATGGTTGCAGTGGCCAGGGAACCAATCCATATTTGTTCACGCACCTCAAGAAAAAAAAAAGACCCACTCTGCCATGCATCTGTATTCTACTGCCTTGCGATACTTCACTCTTACTGCCTTAATTTTCGTAGTTAGGAAGGCTTGCATTGGCTCCCTCCTTTCGTGTGGCATGTCATCGGAAGTCTCCTCTGGGTACTGTTCCAAAAACAACATTGATAAGTCCATGTAATTATTGCTCTGGCATACTTCCCAGTCGACATTTTCTTGTGTTTTGTGGATTTTATATTCTGGTGTTTAAAATTTAATTCCACCTCAATATTGGTCCAAACAAAAGATACCAGCCCCATGTTTAAATCTCTGGCTGAAAATGTGGAATGTTGTAGATTAACTCTGATTGGCTGGCATGGATTTCACGTCTAAAAAACACTGCCCCTTATGGATCAGCCATGCTTAGAGCTGCAGTTGTGCACGGATTTGCCAGGTTATGTGTGGATTTTTTATGAAGCTCGCGTTAGTTCATGCAGGACACGGAAGTCATACGCCCAGCTGATACCAGCTGACAGGCTGACGTTCGAGTCACACCTCTCCACTTAACCAATCACAGCTCGCCGTCGACCAACAAGGCGGTGTATTTAAACATGTCTACATTCACAACTATTCCTGCAACTGCTACGCACCACACTGCTGCGTCTCGAAGTCAAGGTACGAGAGTATTTGTTCTTTGCCGTCTGTGTGTCAAACTCACCATCTCATCCGCCGAAATGTCTCAGCTGGATCCTTTGAGGACGGATATATCAGTGAAACTCCAGATGAATTCGGGCCTGAGGCAAATCGCAGTATTCGCCGCAGCTCCCGGTCGGCAAGTATACAGCAGTCATCCATTATCCGGCCGGTCTTAAAGAGAACTGATCCTTCACACAGCGAGTCAGCAACAAAAAGCTTCTTAAAGTTTTTCAGGCCCACATTCACAGCCATGCTCAGGCTTCCTCTGTCTCCACCGCACCTTCCTCCGGCCAGAGGACAAGTCAAGAAGGAAAAATGCCCGCACACTGCTCCTAGCATTGAAGCTAGCGCCAGCATTAGCACGCCCGCTAAGAGAGCCCGGCTCAGACCAGCGTCGATATCCAGGACGAGGACCCGCGTTAACTGTTCTGGGAAAACTGCTCTGGCAATTATCTAAACCTCCCTCAGCGAGAAGGATGTCTGTCTCAAACTCCCAGAAAACCACTTCGTCGGCCTCCCTCAGAACCATGCACCCGGCCCGTATGCAGCGTCCCTGGATACCATGGCGACCATGACCAAGCTACACCACGCCGCAAAGGTCACTGGGAAATGCAGTCCCGGCAGCTCCAGCTGGAGCGTCGTTCTTCTCACCAGCTGCAGCGATCTCCCTCACCTCAGGGATTAAAGCC
>RPOG01000793.1:0-133826 GCA_008086565.1 Thalassoma bifasciatum | reverse complement strand
AAAAAAAAAAAAAAAACACACAAACTGATGCTATCATGCACAAAAATTCATCGAACCAGGAGAGACGGCTGGGTTTAATCAGTAGTAAAGTGTAAGGTTTAATCAGTAGTAAAGTCTTCGATCTGTTCAGGATATGGGTCTACAGCATGCTGCTGTAACACATAGACAGTCATTTACATCCCAAATAACCGTAGTATGACCCCTTTTAGGATGCATGCTTGCATCATAGTTCTTCCAAGATCTACAGCATGCTTGCTGTAACACAAAGATGTCTATTTACATTGCACATAACTGTAGTATGACCCTCTAGGATGCATGCTGCATCATAGTCTTTCAAAGGTCTACAGCATGCTTGCTGTAACACATAGATATTATCTTTACATCTCATAACTGTAGATTGACCTGTTTTAGATGCTTGCCTGCATCAAGTATCTTCAAGGTCCTCAGCACGTCGCTGTACATAGGTTTTTCACTTTCATGTCACTCAACCGTAGTACGACCATTTTAGATGTCATTTCATCAAAGTACCTCTTGATGGTCTTCAGCATGCTTGCTGATACACATACGTTTTCTTACATTTCATTTAACTGTAGTATGACCGCTTAAATGCATGCTTGCATCCTTCTACCTTTTACGGTCTGCAACATGCTTGCTGTTTCACATAGAAATTCCACTGACATCACACTACTCATAGTATGACCTTTCGAGGATGCATGCTTGCATCATAGTCTTTCAAAGGTCTACAGCATGCTTGCTGTAACACATAGATATTTATTTACATCTTATATCTATAGATTGACCTGTTTTAGATGCATGCCTGCATCAAGTATCTTCATGGTCTTCAGCACGTCGCTGTACATAGGTGTTTCACTTTATATCACTCAACTGTAGTATGACCATTATAGATGTCACTTCATTAAAGTACCTCCAGATGGTCTTCAGCATGCTTGCTGATACACATATGTTTTCTTACATTTCAATTAACTGTAGTATGACCGCTTTAATGCATGCTTGCATTCTACTACTTTTATGGTCTGCAGCATGCTTGCTGTTTTACATAGAAATTCCACTGACATCACACTACTAATAGTATGACCTTTCTAGGATGCATGCTTGCATCATAGAGTTTTGAGGGCGTGCAGCATGCTTGCTGTTTCACATAGAGGTTTCACTGACATATCACACTACTCATAGTATGACCCTCTAGGATGCATGCTTGAATCATATATTTTCAAAGGTCTGCAGCATGCTGCTGTAACACATAGATATTTATTTACATCTTTTATCTATAGATTGACCTGTTTTAGATGCTTGCCTGTGTCAAGTATCTTCAAGGTCTTCAGCACGTAGCTCTACATAGGTGTTTCACCTTTATATCACTTAACTGTAGTGTGACCATTTTAGAAGCTACTACAAGTACCTCTTGATATGGTCATCAGCATGCTTGCTGATACACATAAGTTTTCTTATATTCCATATAACTGTAGTATGACTGCCTAGATGCATGCTTGCATTTTACCACCTTTAACAGTCTGCAGCATGCTTGCTGTTTTACATAGATGTTTTACTGACATAAAACATTACTAATAGTATGACCTTTCTAGGATGCATGCTTGCATCATAGTGTTTTGAGGGTCTACAGCATGCTGCTGTAACACATACCTATTTTAATCCTATGTCTTTTATTATAGCACGACCTGTTTTAGATGCTTGCCTGTGTCAAGTATCGTCATGGTCTACAGCATGCTTGCTGTTACACCTAGTCATAGATGTCCATATCATATACTGTTACATGTCCTTTTAGGATTCAGGCTTGAATCATTGCTTTGGGGGTCTTCGGCATGCTTGCTGTAACACATTCATTTTATCCTCATATCACATAACAATAGAATGACCTTCAGGATGCATGCTTGCATCATTATCTCTATCAAAGGTCTCCAGCATGTAGCTGTAACACATAGCTATTTCTCTACTCATCACTCAACTCTAGTATGATTCGTTCTGGATGCATGCTGCATCTCTTAGCTTTGTTGGGTCCACAGCAGGCTTGCTGTCTCACATAACTTTTATTCACTCAGCTTTAGCATGACCCATCTAGGATGCATGCTTGCATCATAGTTGTATTGCGTGTCTGCGGCAGGCATGCCACAGAAAACTTCTGAATTTATGCTTAACTTGGTGTTGGCTCATTGGTTTTGGGGGATCTGCTTTGCACTCCCTGGAAAGCCTAAGCAGGCTGCTTGGCTAACCCAGGGAGTACTCTGAAACCAGAGCCGTAACGCCAATAATAACTGTATTCCATTTGGCAATAAATGGTTCAAAACTATGACGAGAGTGTACCTGAATGAAATGAAGCTCGCGTTAGTTCATGCAGGACACGGAAGTCATACGCCCAGCTGATACCAGCTGACAGGCTGACGTTCGAGTCACACCTCTCCACTTAACCAATCACAGCTCGCCGTCGACCAACAAGGCGGTGTATTTAAACATGTCTACATTCACAACTATTCCTGCAACTGCTACGCACCACACTGCTGCGTCTCAAAGTTACCTCCTCCACCCCAGCCTCCTCCTGTTAAGTCTGTATACATGTATGATATTCATGTTTAATATTCATGTATAAAGTATGTGTCTTGTTCCCCAAGGGGGGATCTGCTTTGCACTCCCTGGAAAGCCTAAGCAGGCTGCTTGGCTAACCCAGGGAGTACTCTGAAACCAGAGCCGTAACGCCAATAATAACTGTATTCCATTTGGCAATAAATGGTTCAAAACTATGACGAGAGTGTACCTGAATGAAATTTATTCATTTATTTCTGTAAACTTTCAGGTGTAGATGAAGGTTTTTGCAATCACCCACAAAAAAGTCAACACTTACCCTAGGCAGAGAATTCACTTCTCAACTAACTAACCTGACTCCCCAGAGGGATAGCTCCATATATCCGCCACATAGATATTTCAGTAATCTGTATTTATCAAAAACACTTCCTGTCAGAAAGGATTTAAGTGACGTTGTCTGTTTTTCTTTTAGAGAAGAAATTGCGTCCATTTCTGATAAACTGCAGATATTACCGTGACCACAGAGACCGCCATTGTTTTAAAACATTCAGACACTTCCCACTGTCTGTAGTGCCTGCAGTGCCTGCAGCGTTTGCAGCATCTGCAGCTTCTGCGACGTCAGCAGCTTCTGTAGCCTCTCCACAGACTGGGCTGGTCAGAATTTGGCTAGGTCAAATTGTTTGACAGTGGAGCTTGGCAAGATGGATCTGCAAGATTTCAGAAAATGAATCAGGCAGCTCTATCTACTCTGCAAGGTTAGTATCTAACCTCTGTATTAACAATGAATTGAAGACATTTGTGTGACCCATGGGATGGAGAGGTCGAACAAATGGGGTCTCATCACCCAGTGCATCTGTTTTGCGTGTTACTTTCCATTTTATCACAATAGTCCGGGCTGATGAAGTTTCAGCTGGGACCCTTGAGCCTGCTTGAGGGCCATATAACCAGAATGATGGTAGCCTAGTGGACTGTGAGAGGCACGTAATATCTCAGAATTCAAAGCACATTTTAATCCTGAGCCTACAAAGCTGCTCAATTCAAACATTTGACAGTGAACAAAACTGCTGTCATCACTTGAAGCAGTATAGTTTGAGTCTGATAGTTAGCAAGCTGGTGACATAAGATTGAGCACCACAGACTGACAGTTAGTTGGCTNTAATACCTGGACCCCTAACATTAACTGATGTTGGTTGTTGTTTTTTTCTGTCAGTGTTTATTGTTTATCAAGAGTTATTTGAACTGTTTACCTTGCAGCAGACATCTATCCAATTTCTGTGCCTTTTATTCTAACTATGTTTGTTGTAAACAGACAACATATGAACCGTACATTACTCTACATTTGAGGACAAAACATGCAAATAAAACAGTTTTGGTCTGCCTCAATGGGCTTCAAGTTAAAGTGCCAAAATGGCAGAAAGTTGCATCTGTTTGCCCTTTTATAAAAAAAAAAATTCTCACAAAACTAAACAACTGATCATCATCTGATAATTAAATTGACTTGAGTGTTATGTGTCAACTCATTTGAGCACTTTTGTAAACCTATGAATTGCCATTTCACTGGTCGAACCGTGCATTGAGGAAAAACACAGAACCTAAAATTCAAACAAACAATCCAACAATGAAAAAACTTTCATGAAGCAGGTCTCTCCTCTCCTTCACTGTTGATTCCAAGTGTCTCTCCACCAATCTGGGTCAGATTCATTATCGGCTAAGTCCAGGGTAGACGAGGAGGAATTAGAAGAGGAAGGAGTCAGGAGGTTATCATCAAAGGCATTCATTTCTAATCCAGAAAAAATGGTTGCAGTGGCCAGGGAACCAATCCATATTTGTTCACGCACTTCAAGAAAAAAAAAAGACCCACTCTGCCATGCATCTGTATTCTACTGCCTTGCGATACTTCACTCTTACTGTCTTAATTTTCGTAGTTAGGAAGGCTTGCATTGGCTCCCTCCTTTCGTGTGGCATGTCATCGGAAGTCTCCTCTGAGTACTGTTCCAAAAACAACATTGATAAGTCCATGTAATTATTGCTCTGGCATACTTCCCAGTCGACATTTTCTTGTGTTTTGTGGATTTTATATTCTGGTGTTTAAAATTTAATTCCACCTCAATATTGGTCCAAACAAAAGATACCAGCCCCATGTTTAAATCTCTGGCTGAAAATGTGGAATGTTGTAGATTAACTCTGATTGGCTGGCATGGATTTCACGTCTAAAAAACACTGCCCCTTATGGATCAGCCATGCTTAGAGCTGCAGTTGTGCACGGATTTGCCAGGTTATGTGTGGATTTTTTATTTATTCATTTATTTCTGTAAACTTTCAGGTGTAGATGAAGGTTTTTGCAATCACCCACAAAAAAGTCAACACTTACCCTAGGCAGAGAATTCACTTCTCAACTAATTAACCTGACTCCCCAGAGGGATAGCTCCATATATCCGCCACATAGATATTTCAGTAATCTGTATTTATCAAAAACACTTCCTGTCAGAAAGGATTTAAGTGACGTTGTCTGTTTTTCTTTTAGAGAAGAAATTGCGTCCATTTCTGATAAACTGCAGATATTACCGTGACCACAGAGACCGCCATTGTTTTAAAACATTCAGACACTTCCCACTGTCTGTAGTGCCTGCAGTGCCTGCAGCGTCTGCAGCATCTGCAGCTTCTGCGACGTCAGCAGCTTCTGTAGCCTCTCCACAGACTGGGCTGGTCAGAATTTGGCTAGGTCAAATTGTTTGACAGTGGAGCTTGGCAAGATGGATCTGCAAGATTTCAGAAAATGAATCAGGCAGCTCTATCTACTCTGCAAGGTTAGTATCTAACCTCTGTATTAACAATGAATTGAAGACATTTGTGTGACCCATGGGATGGAGAGGTCGAACAAATGGGGTCTCATCACCCAGTGCATCTGTTTTGCATGTTACTTTCCATTTTATCACAATAGTCCGGGCTGATGAAGTTTCAGCTGGGACCCTTGAGCCTGCTTGAGGGCCATATAACCAGAATGATGGTAGCCTAGTGGACTGTGAGAGGCACGTAATATCTCAGAATTCAAAGCACATTTTAATCCTGAGCCTACAAAGCTGCTCAATTCAAACATTTGACAGTGAACAAAACTGCTGTCATCACTTGAAGCAGTATAGTTTGAGTCTGATAGTTAGCAAGCTGGTGACATAAGATTGAGCACCACAGACTGACAGTTAGTTGGCTTTGCGCAGCACTGCCAGGGGACAACAGAGAGAGGCTTCATGGTCAGTGAAGCAGAATGAACACAGCTGCAATCGTTCATTGCTGTGCACATCTGTAGATTACATGTGTCACTAAGTCCCAAAACATCACACTCCGCTGGTTTGTTCTAATTTAGAAGCAGCTCTGGGCAGGTGGTCCAACCACACTTTAAACGCAGATTTGTTGCGTACTCAATAACAAGGAACTTACTTTGGACACCTAACCAGAGACAAAACAGTGGGACTATTGCCAAATGCATACAAAAGTGCCCTCTCTGGGGACAAAATACTCAAGGGACAAAATGCACTTAAGTCCCCTCTCAAGGGACAAACCTTTGCTTTTGTGTCCTCCTTGGTGTCAAACTTGCACTTAAGTGCTTTCTTGGGAGCCAAAAACAGGCTAAAGCACCCTACTACATGGTGGGCCAAATTAATGCAGTTGTGTCTAAAAGTTTACACCCCCAAAAAGGCCAAAAAATCAGAAATACTGCTGGGGGGTGTAAACCTTTGGGCACAGCCATATGTTCCTTTGGCTAGTTAAAATGAGATAAACTGTCCTCCTGGGAGCCAAAACACACACTTAAGTATCCCCTTGGGCACCGAAATCATACTCAAGTACCTACTTGAGAGTTAAAATCAATTCAAAATTTGCACTGTATGTGGGTCAATGACGTGACGTCCCTTTTTTGTGACTGAGTGCAATATTTCCTTACATCATGAATTGAGTATTTCATCACATGTATTTCTTTATTCTACGAAACCTGTCTTATTTGAACACATCTGTAAGCTATTAAAACATAACATGTTTTTTTGTGTTTTGGTACCTCAAACCCCCAAAATGTCAGGTGGTGCAACCGTCCTGACAAGTATCCATCGTAATTAAACTCTAAAAATTGAATGTCAGTTATTGTAAATGGAAATTAAAAATACAGTGGCATTATTTTATGCTTGAACCTTATTAAATACAACATTCTTTGCAAATAAAAAGAATTTTAAAGCTGTTGAGAAATGTAAAAAACTTTTGTCCCGTAATTTTCACCTTGTCAAATGTCAGGGTGGTGCAACCGTAACATTAGACTTTTATTTTAAAGTGAAGAGAATAAAACAGGAAACTGCATCAGCCAGAGGACCCCGAGTGACATTTGTGACCAAGTGGAAAAGTTTGTAGATTTCTCTGAAATACTGATAAAAAAAGGTTTTTTTCAGTTCATTGGTAGACTGGAACAATTTCCATGTCAGGTGGTACAACCAATGTAATTATGTGAAATGTTATTTTAACATAAAATTATTTATCTTATTCACAAATAAAAGAAATGAAACACACAAAATGAAAATGTATGAGTCACTACAGACACTTGAGAGATACTTGCCAATAAATTCACACAGAAAGAATAACAGGAACATATAAATATATATTCATATATTTGGTTGTACCACCTGACATTTTTGGGTGCTCAAATTAAAAATACTAAAAAATAATGAACCTAAAAACTTTGAAATGTTGGTCAACTACTGAAATCTGTTAGAAAACATAATTCTTCACTCAGAAATATGTTTTTTATCCATTTTCAAAGAACTTTTTAAAAATACGTTTCTAGGCCCTCTTTTTGTCATTGACCCATGTGCTATTTTTCTGTCACCCCCGCCTATCAAAATGTCCGTGCATGCTACAGGACAAGATCACCTTGGCTGGCCGGTTGTGGGGCTGACCCACCTGCGTCAGACCTGCTCCACGTTTAATCTTGAACTAGTATTTAATTTGCAGCCAGAGCTGGGACTGGGTTCAGGAACACAGTGATCTGTACTCATCAACATGAGTTTTCTAAATTAGTTCCTCATTGTGATCAGTTCCAGGGTTAAAAAAAAAAAAAAACAGGCCATGAGCTCTTAAAAACTTCTCTATCTACTTTGACTAGTGACTAGCAATGTTGTGTAAATTTCAGGCAGGTGTGTGAGCGTTCATAAACATTAGCAGTTCAATGCAACCTGGGCTGAAGAGCATGACAAAAGCTCAAACTTCGATCCAAAGAAATTGAAATTCAATGCCATGAGTGAACAAAGACAAGCTGCCAAAGAGGTGGAACCACCAGATCTCATTTTCATCTGTGTGGAGAGACAAACACCCCTTGCTCTTGCCCAGAACTGTTGAGTGACACCAATCGTGTTAAAGATTTCCCAGGTGCAAAACCCAGAGATACGAATGACATGGAGATAGAATCAACTTGCAGCCTCTTACTGGTTTTATAGAAGTTACAGCACACAATACAGTTCTCAACACCTCTCAACAGATGGACAGGACAAACCCCTGCCAAAGCTCCTCTTCACTTTTTATGGACTTTCAATGATGTCACTATTTTAGTGATCAGCTCATCCATCACCATAGAAATTACCTGTAGCCATGGCCCATTCGCAGACTTCTCTCTTGTATCCTGTGAAAAAATTGGTATAACCAGAACATGCATGTCCCTGCTGCTGTCACGGCAGGGTGGCCTGACTAAGGACCTGGTTCTGGGGATAGTGAATGCATGAAACCCTCTGAATGTTAGTTCAAGACAAGCTGAACTTGGATATCTGATGCCTGTGAATCAATCTTGACTTATATAACGCCAAATCCTAACAAATGTTATCTCGAGACACTTTCCAAAACCTGTTAATCAAGACCTGTTGATGTTAATATATATATATATATATATATATATATATATATATATATATGTGTGTGTTTGTGTGTGTATGTGTGTGTGTGTGTGTGTGCTTTATTTACAGAGACCCAACATGAAGACAAGATAAGGAGGTTTATCTCATCTTAACTCACCATGAGCATCTAGCAAGCTACAACGGCAAGGGAAAACTTCCTCCTTACAGGCAGGAACCTCAGACAGAACCAGACTCATGTTTGACAGACATCTGCATTGACTGTGTTGGGCTAGAGAGAGTGTGAGAGAGAGTAGTTTGAGAGAGAGAGAGAGAAAGAGATAGAGAAACAGAGAGGGAGTGTGTGTTAGAGAGAGAAAGAGAGAGAGAAAGAGAGTGAGAGAGACAGAAAGGGTGTCTGGCTCCCCAGAGAGGATAGACCGTGGCCCCACTGCACACAGGGTCAGGTGGAGACCGAGCTACACTTCCTGTAGCACAAACAGAAGACACAGAGAAGAGTACAGACAGAGGGATACAGACTTGTCAGAGATGCCTGATCAGAGGACTAGGGGTTATCTAACCTAGAGGAAACAAAAGCATGGACTAGTTTTTCTGAATCCCTCTGGGCCAAGAAGTGCCTTATTTTCCTAATGGTACGAAGATGAATATATGCTGTTCTCGAGAACTGCTGAATACTGCCGCAAGTTAAAAGACAAATCCTGATCAAAAACAACCTCAAGATTCCAAACATTACTGCTGGATGCAACACAGATGCTATCTAAAGCACCTATCTGGTCAGAAAGAGCCCCCTAAGCTGTTTAGGTCCAAGAACAATAACTTAAGTTCTCTCCGAGTTCAACAGTGAGAAATTTCTGCTCATCCAAGCTCTGACATCTTTGAGACACATTTCAAGTTTAGCTAACCGGCTAGTTTCTTCTGGCTTCATTGATAAGCATAACAGAGTATCATCCACATAACAAAGTCAGTTTATGGAGTGTTCCCTCATAATACTACCAAGAAGAAGCAAATACAAGATGAAAAGGATCGGACCAAGCACTGAACCCTGGGGAACTCCATAACTAACCCTAGTGCACACAAAAGACTTGTTGTTCACATGAACAAACTGAGATCGATCCGACAAATAAGACCAAAACCAGGCTATCACAGTTCCTGTGATGCCAAGTAGATCCTCTTATCACCGCCGATGGATATGATGATCAATCAATGCAGCACTTAGGATCAAGCAACATGAGTACAGAAAGAAGACCACAGTCTGAAGCCAAGAGTAAATCATTCATTACTTTCAACAAAGCAGTTTTAGTGCTATGGTGAGCTCAAAACCCAGACTGAAGGACCTCAAAGGGACTGTTGCTATGAAAGAACTCACTCAAGTGAAAACTTTCTCCAAGATTTAAAAAAATTCAGACTCGCAAATTCACCACAACAATATCAACAGATAATTGTGAGGTATAACTGGGTTATGAAGTTATGATTTTCAATATAGAAGGGTGAAAGTGAAAAACTTTTTTCCAGCCACATTCATGCTCATAACTGGAACCAGCATTACAGCTTCAAACATCCTCTACAGTCCTCACTCTTCTGACCTCCAAAAACTACAACAGGCTCAGACCTGAATCACAGCCATTCTTCACAGGCTTCTCTTTCAGCACAGAATCAACTTCAAGATCCCCCTCAGCCACAAAGCTCTCAGTAATCTCGCCCCACTCATACCTGACCCACTTCTCAAAAACCATCCCATATATCACCACCTTCGATCATTGGCCAGCAACCTCACCCCACCATCAACGCTCATCACCAAGACCAAGTACCAAACCTCTAAGTGGCAAAGCTTTGACCATTGAAGCCCCAACTCTCTGAAATAGTTTCAAACTTTTGTTTCATTATACTTGTACATGTGTGATGACAATAAAGCTGAATCTCATCTCATCTCAAACTCTTTCCAAATAAAAGCCAAAAAAAGTCACCTCTTCTTTCTGTTTCAGGACTTCTCAAAACCTGTCTTACATACTCTATAAAAGCTGGATACAAATCAGATCAGTTATATTTCTGTTTAAAAAAATAAAAGTCTTTCCCTATATTATCAAATTATGAATAAACTTCTTAAGAAACACGGATCCCGAGAGTGGCAGAGGAGCTGTCCAGCCTGCTGTGTTGGATAACATTGGGACATGATCAAAATGGACTGACCTGCTCTGCTGTGGGGATAAAATAAGAAAGCATGCAGATCAGAGATTTGTGTAACCTCTCTAGCCCATGAGATGGAAAGCATCATCTGCTGTTCTGTTGTTTCAGCAGCCCCAAGGCCACATGCAGCATGTCCATGTTTCAGCATTACTGCAGTGTTCTGCCGACAGTGAGGACATCACTGATTGAAGGGGCCATGCAGACATGACACATTCCATATTATCCAAATACTTTGTGTGAGACTAACATGTAAAACTTTACCTGATGTATTCTGCCCATGAACTGGTTAAATCTCACAGAACTAATGGTTGAGGGTAGATTGGGGTAACAGCCTCATGCTGCTGATGCATTGGTGACAGCTCAGAAAAAGTCCATGAATCAGTCTGTATCTGTCCTGGTGAAAGAGATTAAATGAAGGGGAGAATGTTCATGCCTCACCTTGAGGGACTTAGAGTCAGCAGAGCAGCATGTTGGCCTGTAGCGTTGCTGGGAAGGGGTCTGAAGCCAGTCACAGGCTGTGCAGGGTAAACGTGTTCATTCATGTGGGAGCAGAAGTTAGTCCTGCTGCCTGTAACTCTGGCTCTCCAGCAACAGCACCAAGCTTCCAGTCCACAAGAGTTACTAACAAGGGGGAAGAGGGGGTCAGTACCACTGAAGGAGTGGAGCTCCCCCCTGCATGGTCTAGGGCTCTGAAATCCCCACCAACAAAGCCTCACTGCTGAACTTCCTCAATTCAAATTTTTAGTTGGTACATGGTCCATGTTTTTAGAAACTGCACCATTCCACATCAAAACCAGCAGATCATTCTGCTCATGAAGGAAGTGTAGGTCATTGGCTCAGTTTGAGAGCAGTTACTATCTCTGAGGTGAACATTGCCCTCAGCCTTTCAGACACCAACAACCTGGCAGGTCTGTACTACTTAAAGTAATACTTTTATGAGAAGCAGCTGGTTTCATTGCCTCACCTTTTACCTTTTTATCTCTCTTCAATTTCTGATGAAACTCCAGAAACCACTTAGTGTTACAGCAGTGGTTCCCAGCCTTATTTGGGCTGTTACCCCATTTTTACAACACAATTTTCCTGCAACCCTTAACAAATGTTCTTTTTAGATCTAATGTCTCTGCAAGTGTGCTGTGTCATTGCCCTAGCAATGAAATAGCTCACCTCTAGGGTGCTTTAAGTGCCCGCTCACTAACTGTCATAACTTCTGCAGTTATTAATAACTACTAATTACAAATGATCGAAGTGCTTTAAAGTGCATTAGTTTTGCCAGGGGACCTCTGATCATTTGTAATTACCGCAGAGGACGTTTGTATTTAAATGTGTTTATATTACAGCAAAATTCATCATATTTGATTTTTAATATTATACCAAATGTTATTCATTGAAAAATAATCAGGAGCGGATTGATTTATTTTTTGAGTTGAAGGGAAAACTGCTTCCTACAAACCACTTTTGATTTCAAATACTATAAGGTAATGGTCAAATGTATAGATAATACTGTCAGAACACCAAATGCAGTACAGCACTCTATAACAAATGTTTATAGAAAACCAGTTTATTTCGTAACTAACTTAACGCTCCCACAAAACCATTGAACAGTAAACAGTGATACAATAGAAACAAAAACAACAGAAAATGTTATAACTACTCAAACATATTAATCATATTAATCATTACAGAACTAAATGAATGTTGTCCTTACATTCACAGCATGAGCATTGTGGAGAATATTCACAGCTGAATATCCACAGCCCTGTTGCCTGGCTCTACATGGGGGAGGATGGAAATTTTTGAAAGAAGATTTCTGTTTATCCAGACAGACGGTCAATGCCTTGGTAAAATGTCTGGGCTACTCAAAAAGGGGGAAAGGACCTGAAGGTAGGGATTTATCTTTACTCGTCAGCCTGTGTCATCTCATATCGGGTGGTGTTGGAGGCTTTTGATATTCCCATCACCACTGTCCATGATGTGGTTCATGGAGTAGAAGGCAGCATCACTGGGATCATGAAGAGGGTGGTTTATTCTCCCCACCCCTGTTGCTCACCTCTGACCTGACGAACAGTAGGCAGAGTCAGCAGCTCTTAGAAACATACTGAAACACGTACTGTCCTCCTCAGCTGAATGATTAAAGCCACTTCTCTAACCAGCCTGGTTGATTTGTCCTTATTGGAACCAAAAAGGAGACCAGAAAAGTGACAGTCAGTGATGCATTTCCTCTTTAAACATAGTCTTGTGATGGAGCCAGCAGCAGAGAGCAGTTGTCTTCTCTTTCTCACAGTTTTACAGTATTACACAGTGTTGTTTCTTGATGGGCACTATATGTTGTGATGGGCTGGAACTGTGTAACATCTGTTGGCAGCTTGGATCTTTCATGGCCACGTTACCAAATTGCTCTAATTTTCCAAACCTCTCATCCTCTGGACACACACTGGCTGTGTCTCAATTCAGGGGCTGCATTCTTCTAAGGCTGGATTTGAAGACCGGTCAAGTTTCAGTGCTGCATCAGAGGATGTCTCAATTCAGAAGCTCCTCCAAATGGGGCTGATGCAGCCGATGAATCCTGCCTCCCTTTTCGGATTTTGTGAAGGACAGGTCCGATGGATCATTCACAGCCCCACGTATCCCAGGATTCATTGCGTGACAGTATGAAAGTTGATGGACTCCAGGAGGAGTTCTGTTGTAAATGTTTGTTACATAGCTGTTGAAAAGCTTTCAGCACCAAACTCAGTGAAGAAAGTGAGAGGAAGATTTACCTGAAGCTTTTACAACAATTGTACAAGCAGCACCCGTTACTTATCAAGTTTACATGACAAATGTCAATTAAATCACCACTATTTTTACCTTTATAATGTGTGCATCATGGCTCTTTCCTCTTCACCTTTTTTTTTTTTACTTATCTCTTCTCTCTTGTTTATGAGAGATTTTTAAATCAGTAAAAAATTAATAAACAAATTATTGAGAATGTTTTAAAATATTGAATTAGAAAGGAACCATTAACAACAGACAATTAGAGAGAATTTATTACAAGCTGGATTCTACATGCAGGTAGCCTACAATATATTTTTATGTATCTCTCAAGTCAGCCACTTGCAGATGAATATTTTTTTATTATGCACTAATATTATTTTTAGTGTCGCAAGAATCATTCAGACCCTTTTTATAAGTAAAAATAACAATAACAGAAGAATAAAGTAAAGAAACCCAGCTAAAAATCCTGCAGTCATACAAAGCTACCTTTGGATTGTATTTCACTACAGAGCAACGTTAACGCCTGTTTCTCTCTCCCTCTTTATGTTGTTTTAAACAAGTACATCACATGTCAATGCTGGTAGTGAAACACTTCCAGTTCTAAAATAAACATAAAAATGAAAAATGCTTTCAAACTTTCTGGCTCCATATCCACTCCTGCACCATGTTCAACTGCTGCTAAGCAGGGCTGTGTGACACAAACAGGAAATGCTCCGTAGACCAGACGGTCTCAATTCATTTTAGCCTTCGTGGTCCACGAAGGCCACAAAGGCCGGGTCCTCTGAAGGCTGCAGCCTCCGAAGGCTATGAAGGCTGCAGACTCCGAAGGCTATGAAGGCTGCAGCCCCTGAATTGAGACACAGCCACTGAAATCCAGTTCCCTAACGGTGACTCCTTGGCATCAAGTCTATGTTTTGCTGCGTTAAGAGGCTAAGTACATATACACATACAAATAGGCATACCCTGGTATGCAGTCTTGTCTATTCTAATTTCTAATTCTCCCCCATCAGGACTTTCTGGGGTACTGGTAATTCTTACCAGCTGCCAGTATCTTTTCCTGTACTTTTTGAATAGCAGCTTCTCCTGGCAGCTTATTGTTTCACCTTAAATACACTCAGGGCAGGGTGCACCATGTGAGGCTGGCATCCTGTTGCTATTCATGATGCTCACTCCTCTGTTTTTCCAGAGAGTCAGTCAAATGAACATAAACTCTTGATAGTGTTGGATAGATAGAGAAAACCTGAGTAAAGATGACAGCAATGTAGGCCCAGCTCCAAACTTCAAGGGACACAGGGTACAACTCTCACAGTCCAGATGATATCACAGACCATGGATGGGGACCGTGGCCCACAGCCAGCCTGCAAAGACACACTGATCATATTAAGATAAAGAAGTAGTAAGTAAAGGGGCACCTAAGCTTGGGTCAAGAATTTTAGTTGGACTTTAATGGACTCAATTAGCCTCAGACAAGATAAGAGCAGAGCTGAGGTCATGACCATCCACAAATGACCAAGCCAGCAGCTTTCTGACATATTTTCACTTAGGGCCTGATCTGCTAAACATACTACTGAATAAAAACACATTCAAACTCGATAGTGCATTCAAAGGTAATGTACTAACCGGGTGCACTGTGGATTGTGTCTGTGGAATGAAAAAAAATTGCACACCCAATTCATTTAGTGTCTGCCCTCATGACTATGTAGTATATATTCAGATTATCGGAACACCCAAATAAGTTGGAGGAGGAGATGCAAGTGTAATTATTTAGCAGCATGTTTGAACTGTCAGAAATATAACAAAAGGGGACGTATTTTCTATCCAGCAATGCCATTTTTGAGCTGCTGGATGAGCTAAGGGCTGATTTGGAGCTGGTCACAAAGAGGAGCCATGCATCATCTCGTATGACAAAAACTTCTTTGCATGCAGCCCTGCATTTTTTTTTAAGCTGGATCATTCCAGCTCACCAGTGCAGTTAGTGCCTGATTCTCCCAGAGTACATATCTGGTGTGCTGTTAAAGTGTTGGATGCTATGTCATGCAGGATGAGCAAGAATATCTAGTTCCTACACAGAAAACACAGCTTTTGAAACCCAAACAAACAAACAAAAACATTGAATGGGCTTAAATATTGGGGTAAAATTTAAAAACGAACAAAACTGAACTTTAAAAGCCACAAGAAAACAGAAAACTGTAGCTCATAAACATGTTTATATACAGTTGTGCTCAAAAGTTTACAACCCCCAGCCAAATTTCTGATTTTTTGGCCTTTTCTTGGAAAATATGAATGATAACACAAAAAAGCGTTTCCGTCACTCATGGCTAGTGGTTTGGTGAACACATTTACTAAAAAAAAAAAAAGATTTTACACTTTTAAATCATAATAATAACAGAAAGTTCCAAAATGACCCTTATCAAAGTTTACATACCCTGATGATTTTGGCCTGATAGCATGAACACAAGTTGATGAGTTCGTATGTCTACTAAAGGTAACCATCATCACCTGTGGTTTATTTGCTTGTAACCAGTGTGTGTGTAATAAAGGTCAGTGAGTTTCGGAGCTCCTGACAAACGCGTGCATCTTTCATCCAGTGTTGTACTAACATCACTGGGTTCTGAGTCATGGGTAAAGCAAAAGAATTGTTAAAGGATCTGCAGGAAAAGTTAGTTGAACTGTACAAAACAAGCAGGGGTGATTAAAAAAATATCCAAGGAATTGAGGGTGCCAATAAGCAGTGTTCAAATTCTAATTAAGAAGTGGACAATGAGGAATTATGTTGAAACCAAACCACGGTCAGGTAGACCAACAAAAATTTCAGCCACAAATGCCAGGGAAATTGTAAGGGATGCAAAGGAAACTCCACAAATAACTTCAGCTGAAATACAGGACCCTCTGAAAAATATTTTCAAGATGCTCACAGGAGGCATTTCAGAAAAAATGGGCTGCATGGTTGAGTTGACAGGAGAAAGCCAATTTTACACCAAATATCTTGCTTACAGTAAGCCAAACAGCACAGAGACAAGCCTCAAAACCTCTGAAACCAAGTCAATTCGAGTGATAAGACCAAAATTGAACTTTTTGGCCACAACCATAAACGTTACATTCAGAGAGGAATCAACAAGGCCTATGATGAAAGTTACACCATATTTACCGTGAAACACGGAGGTGGATCACTGATGTTTTGGGGATGTTTGAGCTACAATGACTTAGGACACTTGGTCAAAATGGATGGAAGGATGAATGCAGCATGTTATCAGGAAATACTGGAGGAAAGTTTGCATTCATCATTCCAGAAGCTGTGCATGGAACATTCTTGGACATTCCAACATGACCATGATCCAAAACACAAGGCCAAGTGGACCTGCATTAGCTACAGTAGAATAAAATGCTCAAGGATTTACGGGACCTGGAGGCTATTTTATTAAAGTTATTACAGCACATGTGCAGACACACAAACAGCTGTTAGAGCTGAATGACAGATGATCCTGATCAGCTGACGTCGTCATCACTAAAAGATCTCACGCCATGGAGGAAAGGACGTCTCATTCGTCTTAAAACAAATCTCCTCGTCTCCTCGCTCCTCTCTTCATTTCCTCCCGTCTCTCTCGTGCATCTCTGGTGGGCGGGACCACGACGCAAGTGAACAACGCAAGTGGAGGAAGGAAGGATGGAATTTAGCGCAAATAAGACGCAGCCAAGGTCACATTTGTGGCAGAACTTATGTGCTGCGTAAAAAAAACCTCTGCTTCTGGCCAAGGAACATGATCTTAGGGGCCAATATGGGCAAAATATGTCAGAATATTTTTATAGCAGGATCAGGATCTTCATTTCATCAGGATTGTTTTGTCATGTCCAGATTTTTTTTAACATCAAACAACATCTTTAGACCCAAATATTTTGGGTTTCTTCTTTCTCATGCTCTATTATTCGTCTTTTCTGCTCCCTTCTATGCCTTTCATCTGATCTTGTGCCATCTGATGAGTTTTTTTTGAACTCTCACAATTTCACATCCAAATAAATCCATTTATTTAGCTGAAAGGGGTTTCTGCAAAATTTACAGAGCTTTTGCTTCATACAAGGAATAAGGAATAAAGGAATAAGTACAAATGAAATAGACATATAGACAGAGCGCCAGGGGTTTGACAAAATAAAAACAAAACAATGTGAGCAGACAGATAAGTAAGATAATAAAATAAAAGCATTTAAAATCACATAAGTTTAAAAAGTTACCAAATTGGAGACAAATCATAAACAGGAATATACAAGAAAATTTTGTATCTGGAGCATAAGGTTAAACTTTTAGTAGCTTTTTTGTTACATGAGTTTGTTAGTGTCTGAATGTAGAGTTCCATTTCTTTTTTTGAAGGCACAAAAGGAAGGTTTAGTCTTTAAAACTTTACATTTATGGATATAAAATTTGGCCAATAAAATAATAAGATTACAAGTATAAAATTCATTTTCCAGTTCCTTTTCAAATATTGTAAGTCCAAATGAAATATTCTTTAAATATATTTTAAATTCACTATAAAAAAATAAACCAACACAAATGGACAAATACTCCGCCAAAAAACTCTGGTGTGTTCACAAATCCAAAACAGAGCTTTTTGGCAGAGTATTGATACATAGTCTCTGGGAGTGCATCACAGAAAGTGCAAGATACATCAATGTCATTTTTAAATCTAACTAACCACATTTTAACAGGATAGCAGCGATGAATAATTTTGAAAGACACTTCTATGACTTTATTTACAAGAAGGTATCAATGTGGGAGAGACCATGTTTTGTCCCAGGAGATATCTTTAACAATATTATTCCAAAAAGAAATCACATATGAAACTGCAATGCATTCGGTGAAAAAAAGATTGCGAATGATTTTGTTATTACACATAGTGGATTCAAAGCAAAGATTGCCCACAGGTGTAAGAACTGGATCAGTAACTGGAGATACATCAGACATGGGAAATGATGAATAACCTTTAAATATCATAATAACTTCTGTTGGAATGGCATCAAAAACAATTACAAATTGCTTAGAAGTTACTGGGATTTTGAAGTGGTCAAGAAACTCTTCATAACAGAAAAGTCTACCTTCATTATTAAACAACTGGCTAATCAGTACGATATCATTTTTAAACCACTTTTCAAAAAAAATTGTCTCTCTTCTGTATAGTACATCTTTGTTATTCCAGATAAAATATTTGGTAGGGGTAAAATTATGTTTGTAGATCAGTGATCATGCAAGGAAGACCTGCTTATGAAAGTTTGAGAGAGAAACTGGAATACGATCAATATTATAATTACACATGAGGACAAATTTCAAACCTCCCAAAAAAGAAAACATATGCTGGGAAATAAAATTCCAAATAGAGATAGGATCTTTCAGGTGGTGCATTTATTCATTTAACCTTAAAAGTGATGTTTGATGTTGTGAAATCAATAAAAGTAAGACCACCGTTACTATAGTTAGAAATGTCCTTACTTCACAAACCCTGAAGTACTTTACGTCATGCCCTCACGTCTGAACGACGTGAGGACATGAGGGAGTGTTGACAGTGTGTCCGGAAATATCCGAACGAAGCCGACTCCTCCCGAGGGAGGATCATCACCGTCTGAAGGTAGAAACTGTCCATTTACACATGAGACACGGGCAGAGGGCACATGGATGACCCAAGTTCACCAGGAAGACTCACGGAGATTTACAACTGGAGTTTTATCAGATGAGACAAGGACCTCACCCACATTGAGCGCTTTTACACCCACTGTGGGGATTAAAACAAGAGTTGAACTTCACGAAGGAATTACAGAGACCTGCTCCGGACTTTCTAACGAGGTGTACCTAACCTTTCGTCTACATTTTTCTACATGCAGGCACATAGAAACCCGCAGTACATGGTGAGTACTGTTATATTTTCACTGCTTTGCGAGTGTGTGCGAGGATCTGCTCCGCAGCGTCTTTGCCTCCTGCGGGCTGGAGCGCAGTGTCTGTGGACTCTCCACGGAGTCCCGCACGGAGCTTTGCATGCAACTCGGATTCTGATATTCAGTCCTTCACTACTCACATGAACCCTGAGCTGACGGGAGACACCTCCAATGAGGTCATTTATTCATCTATTTCGATAAGACAATGATATGTACTTTCAAAACAAATTAATAAACATAAAATGGACAGGGGCTTAGACTTACTTTAGTTCCACACTTCACCCTGTAGTTCTGGAAACTGGCTTTAGTTGATCCCATCTCACTGCACATCTGACTGATTTACAGGTGTCCCCTCACAACATATACACAATATACACATATACAAAATTTGGAATTAAAAGGATAGGGTAATGAAATAAGCTTTAAATAGCATAAGGTAAGAAAATCATCATTAAATAAGTCAGAACAACCAATACAATGAGCAGTAAAGCAATAGGTACCAATTAAGATAAAATAGAATGAATATGAAAAATAAATATAAAGTAGTAGCAAACTTAAAAGATCAAAATAAAAACCCATTTACATAATAGATTTGACAAGATGAACAATGTCAGCCAAAAATTGCACTTGAAACAAATATTGCATATTAAAACATCTATTAAATATTGTATTGGCCAATTAGTAGACAGATTATCAATGAAATAAGTGCCAGTCAAAGTAGTATGTCAAAGAAAAGTAAGCTGTCCTGGTAAAGCTCATAGTAAGATAAAATGTTTTAAGACTAAAATCGGCGCTGAGAAAGAGAGAAACCAATATATGGGACAGGACTGGTGGTCTAAAATTAAGAGCTGGGCTGAGGAAGGGACAAGAGAGAGCTGAGGGCATGGTGAGCTAAAGCACTTTCTTTCTTTATATTTTTCTTTGTACCCAGACAGACATGGCATATCAGGACATAAGTATATCTACATTGCTATAATTCTTAAAATTACATGTCCTTTTCCTTGATGTGAGTGAGTTTTAAAGAATGTGGAAACAGATGTGTAAAATAAAGAGCTGCACTATTTTGAGAGCTGTTTTATAACACCTAAAGATTTACATCAGCATAAAAAAAAATACAGTGAATATCGATTTATGACATAAACATTTGCTATCATCTTCAAAAATCCTTCCTCTGTCATATAATGTTAAAAGTGTACAACACATGATGTTTGCACACCTTTCACAAAGCGGATATGTGTCTCCAAACAGCTCACATCTTCAGGGGATCCTAGCTTCAGTTCTTGGACCACATACTCTGCTGCATTCATGGGTTTCATGTGACCTCACACCACCACGCCAACTTTTAGACAAATGTAGGACCAAGCAGCAACCTCCAGTCTAGGCTGGCTCCAGAAACACCATAAACCAAGAAGTACCACACACCAAGCCAAAAGAAGTGGTCTTTACTGCAGGAATAAACATGGTTACATCTTGGTACAAAACATGTCTCCAGTCTTAAAAGCTGTTTTCTTGAACAGCACACACTGTACAGGGCTGGGTGTTTTTTCCTAACTCAGCAGTTTTTAGGGATTTTTAGATCACAAGTTTGCCCAATCAGAGGCAGAGCTCAGCTGACTGACAGGGGTTCCCTGTAGCTGTTAGTGTGACGGCTCAAAGCGCGCCTTATTTCCAATATTGCCCTTGGTAACGATTTGCCTCTAAACTGGGTTTCAGGAAACAGACGGATGACTTCACAGAGATTGCATCCATTTCTTACACAGACACTGGTTTGGACTAATATACTATGTACGGAGAAGTAATAAACCCACCCTACCATCGGCATTGGCGTGATGTACTTGTTTAAAATAAAATTAAAAGGGAGAGAGAAAAAGGTGTTAACATTGCTCTATCGTGAAATATGATTTAAAGGTAGTTCAGTTCTGTATGACAGTCGAATTTTTAGCAGGGTGTCTTTACTGTTTTCCAGCTGTCTTACTTTCTTCACTGAGTATGGTGCGGAAAGCTTTTCAACAGCATAGAAACAAACATTTACAACAGAATTCCAGGAATCCACTTATTTCATGCTGATGCACAAAACCAGAAAAGAAGGCCGGATTTGTTGTCCGCATCCGCTGCATTTGGAGGAGCCTCTGAATTGAGATAGCCTTCAACGCACTGCTGTGACGTAACTGGTCTTTGAATCTTACCTTTGAAGGATGCAGCCCCTTAATTGAGACACAGCCAGTATATACCCCAGATGATCAGCTCACCTCTCCTTCAGCCTCGAAACCGTTATCATGTAAATGGCCCCTACTAGTGTTGGGCCGATACCGATACTACTCACAAGAGGACCCAGGTTCCTCAGCTATGACAAATTAACCCCAGCTCTCAGCTACCACTTCTTTATTATTATGTTAAATCATTCTTTAATTTGTGACTTTTTCCTTTAGATAGATAGATAGATAGATAGATAGATAGATAGATAGATAGATAGATAGATACTTTAGTGATACCGAGGGAAATTCACTAATTTAGGACTTTATTCCTCAAATCCCAGTTTGTTTTCCTTTCAGCATTATCAAATTAAGCAATACAATCAAATGGGTCTAATTGTATTTTCAGGGGCCCATGTAAGGTTTGGTTGAATTATCCACTTCATGAATGTCAAGTTCTTTACAAAGGGAGCATCAAAATGTATGACCCTGCTAAAACCAGGCACAGCATAAAGGAGGAGCTTGGTGAAGGTAGAGGGTTGTAAAGAGGTTTGCAAGGGAAGCAGGAAGAGTAGGCAGCCAAATCAGTTGAAGTCGAGTCAAACAAACATTTGCAGTTTGCCAGCTGAAAGCATGGTTGTAAACAGCTGAATGGTCAGCTGATGGGGCTGGTGTGAACTGAAATCTGTGTCCAGAACATCACCTTGAGAATCGGTTTGCCTAAAAGACAGAGAAGCACATACGTCACTGGTTTGATCCCTGCAGAATATTAGAGTTTAAATTTCCACTAAAGGGAAGTCAAAGGGGAAACTTATTACCCCTTCTGCCTTAAGACCTGCACCTAGGTTTGGACATGTCATTTTCAACCACAGGAACTTTTCCAAAGAACCAAGTGCTTTTTGGCTGGAGACACTAAGGTCTATATTTAGTTTCAGGGTGAAATATTTACCAGGGTTGTAACAAAATAGTCAACTAATGTTACAATATGACAAACGATGTAGGGCTCACATGAAGTACAATGAAGTACCAAGTATGGAGTACAGTATGATACAACTGGTGCTTCAATATCAAAGAAAAGATTCACATAAAATATACAGCAGTTTTTTTCCCCTGATACATGTATTTCACTATTCCCTCAAAGAACTGATTCTTATATCTGACTGACATAAATGGAATCATTATCTTTGGAAGTTTTTAATCAAATATAACTCACATAACAGAAAGTTTGTAGTTTTCAGACATTTGTACGTCGGGCAAAGTTAGGCAGCAGCCTCTCATGCCCTGGTACGTGCAGAGGCAGAGCGTGTTTGGAGAAGTGTTGATTCAGACTGATGTGTCTTCAGCCCTGTGAGTTACTCGCGATGAATTATACGGAGCTGTTGTATGAATATACACGATGTAGGGGTATTTTGTGCAGAGTACACATACAAAAATTCAGGCCCTTTAATCATTTTTTAAATTGATTTTATTTGTTGCATCTTTGAATTTTGTTTGCAATTTAATTATTTCACAAAATTTCAGGCCATGAAATTCAGTTTTATCCCTAGTGTACCCCTTAACAAAGTACCTTTCAAGTGTGGAACTTTTGGTTGGCTTGCAACCGGAGCATTTCTTTTAAGTTATTTTTTGGACTTTTTGTGCCCCCAATTTTTGATAGAGGATAGGGGAGGATAGAGGACTACAATGGCTAGAGCAGGAAAGGGGGCGATAGCTGAGAGTGACATGCGGGAAACAGGCCCCAGGCCAGACTTAAACCCGTGCCACCCGCTCAAGGATGAACCTCATGGTGCGCGACCTAATCCACTCAGCCATCTGTGCCCTGCAACCTAAACACTTGGTTTGACAACTTGAAAAGTCCTTGGGAACACACACTAGTTTAGTTTGATATACATACACTTGGGTGTCATAATCTCCTCATCAGATAAGTATTTAATGATGATAAAGATGTAAGATAAGATTGTACTTTATTGATCCCCGCAGGGAAATCCAAATGTTACAGCAGCCATAATAAGAACAAGAGCCAGAATAAGTATAAGAGCAATCAGGAGAAGCCTAAGAATTTACATGTTCAGATGAATACAAATGTTAATAATAAAAATGAAGATATATAAAGTGTTACAAATTAAGTCCTTCCTAATATTTAGGAAGGACAGATCTAGCTTAGAGTCATTAGTTAACAGGCTGGTTTCCAACCCAAAACGCAGTAGATCTCTGCTGTCTTCATGCTTTCAGTTTAGGACACTCCCAGCTGGAAGTCAAAGTTTCTGGATATTCTGGTTGAAAAACTTCCTATATATGTTTTGCGCAGTTTATAGAATACCTGCAAAGACAAAATTTGTTCAAACTTAAAGTGCTAAACATAGTGTTTAATGCTGGTTCAGCTCTAATTCACTGATTGCAGAGAAATCAAAATGAAAAGTGTGGCCAGTACACTAAGGGCCTGATCTACCAAGATCCCAAATACCCAGCTCTAAATTGCATGTGCAAACTAAAAAATTGCACGCTCTAAAAGTGGGCGTGTTGCGAGTGATCTACAAGGATCAAGAGTGCAGGTGATAACAGGTGCAGACCGCCCTATTTAAATGAGGATTTCGAGTATGTTACCGTGTGTCTGCATGAAGCGTTTGAGAGAGCAGACTGGCTGTAAACAAAAAATGACATTTGAAGCTAGTGTTGGGCCGATACCGATACTCGATCGGTATCGGGCGCCGATCTGAATTAATTTGCAGATTGGCAAGTATCGGAGCATGAGGCATTTAATCCGATCCGATATGAAACAAATAGCGGCCTGTGCTGCAGCCTGCAGCGTTCCTTCACTCACACACCGCATGTGCAGGAGTCTTAACATGGTGACGCACATATACAGCACCGTGCAAGCACGCTGGCAGAACAGAGGGAGGGGGGGGTTTTGGTTGTGAGCGGCGGGAGACGCCAAAAAGTAGCCACACAAAGTGCAATGTGTGTGAAACAATGGTTCCGAGGGGTGGAAAGAGTGTTTCAACGTACAACACCACCAATTCGATCAAGCATCTAAAAAGTAAACACACCAAAGCACATGGGGTGCTGATACAACTCTAGGCTAAACAACAACACACACAGCAGAGGATCAAGGCTTCTTTCAGAAAGCGTGAAAAACTTCCAGGTGACTGCCATGTATGTTAAAGTTGCATGTAGTCCTGGAACATACCGTGCCATTACATATTGCACTCAGGTTGTTGCAACGCTATTTAACAAATGACTTGAAATTGAGAATTTTTTGTTTGTTTTGTGTTTTACTTCTATATACAGTCAATGGTTTTACAATGTTGCCTACTGTATCGGTATGGATCGGGTATCGACACAATTTAATTTTAAAATATCGGATCGGATCGGAATGTAAAAAAAGTGTATCGGAACAGCATCAGAGAAATACCATGTGGAGATTAAACACTTTAGTACTGAATCAGACGAAGGAACAAATTGGAAAAGATATAGCAGAATACTTGGAACAGAATGACAATGGTGAAGTTTCCCCTCCAATATTATGGGATGCATGTAAAGCTGTACTTCGAGATAAATTAATTGGTTACAGTGCTCACTTAAAGAGAGCAAAGCAAAAAGAATTAAAATTAAAGCCGCAAGCGGCGATACACGGGCCCTCGCTCACGTGCGCTCGTCCGCACGAGAGCGACTCCCCACCCCTCGCCGCTTGCGGCTTTAATTTTAAAAAGCGTCGACCTGTGTGCATGTCTGAACATGCTGCAATCGTTCTCAGTCAGCCACATGGGAGCCAGGGCCGTCCTTTGCTGCATGTGGCTGTACTTTTAAATACATTTACTTCTGTGTCGAATTTTAACATTTTATTGCTTTTATAGTGAAGATTTTTGTGGCTGTGGAATGACCTTGATCCATGTGAAATAAAGAAAAATGGCTCCTTAAAGGTTGCAGACCCCTGCTCATGTGTTTCAGGGTTCAGCTGAAATAGAATAATGACAACATGCAGAGAGCTGCATGGCCACAGCACATTCCTCTGTCTGCTCTCATGTTTCTTCAAGAAGCCTCCCTGTGCACTGAAAATAGGTCACACAGCAAAAATGGTCATTTGGCTCCATCTGGTGGCCAGACTCACACAGACTACCCAAAGATTCAGTTGGGCCACTTGATGGAGCTAAAACCCATTTTTGTTGGAGCAAAATGATCATTTTCACAGGTTGCAGAGTTTGATTGGCCTGAAAATTGGAAAAAGAAATGATTAAAAATCCATAAGACAAAGAGTTTAATCCCCTCAGTATGAGGGTGTGTCCAGGGATGGATTTTGACAGTTTGAATGAAATCTGAAGAAGATTAGGGTAAAAATCAGAGGCTTATTGAGAGTCTGTGGTTCATGAAACCACTTCAGACTTTGACACTTTACAAGAGAAACATCATTCAAAACAGAAGCTTGACCTAATTAACTGAGCTTGTTGAAGATGTTTTAGAAATTAAAAAATATAATATCAACTTCAAATGGCTGCATGCTCACAGCACAGTCTCCTGCTGCTCTAAAAATGAGTGTCACAACGTCAGAACTGAAAGAAATCACACAGCAAAAATGGTCATTTGACTCCATCTAGTGGCCAAACTCACAGAGACCACGATTTTCATTTCAGACCGGTGATCTACCTCGGTTTACTGTTAAGAACGACCTCGATTTACTAATAAAAACGTCCCACGTCTCAAAACAGTCGGATTTTGAACCTTTTTTACTTAATAATTTTTAGAAATTCTGCATATCAAAATAGGAGATTCAAACTCCCACACAGGTCCCTACTTAGTACTGTCAAATTTACTTCAATGAAGGAGATTAGGCTAAAAATCAGGGAGATATCAGGAGTCCTTGATTCATGAAGTCACTTCAGACTTTGACACTAAACTTGAGACTCATCATTCAAAATAGGAACTTGACCTCATATATGGTGCTTGTTGAAGATGTGTTTGATGTTTCTGTGCAATTGTTTAAAAAAAAAAAGATGAAAGGGGGAGGAGCTATGGGTCACAGCATAAAACACTTGAGTTCCTGTTGCCAATAGGGGGCGCCTTACTTCACATGAATAAAAGCCATATGTCAGCACTCAGGCTGGGAGTCACTTGTACACACACACTAAACCAGTCCTAGACTGAAACATGCTCTTTCAATAATTCCCAAAACACAAACACTCTTTTACCAGTTAAAACCCAGCTGAAACTGTGTTGTGATTTCTGTGTAGTAAGTTTTATCCTTGAACTGGAATATATACCACGAACAACTTCTACAAAAACTACAAAGACACCAATTGTTTTAAGAAAAAGATCAAAGGGGGAGGAGCTATGGGTCACAGCATAAAACACTTGAGTTCCTGTTGCCAATAGGGGGCGCCTTACTTTACATGAATAAAAGCCATATGGCTGCACTCAGGCTGGGACTCACTTGTACACACTCTCCAAACCAGTCCTAGACTGAAACATGCTCTTTCAATAATTCCAAAAACACCAAGACTTTTTACCAGTTGAAAACCGCGGGGATCACCGGTGCGGGTAGTTATAATATTGTTAGGAAGTTATTGAAAACTAGTAGTCACCCAGATCAATGCACCTGTCCAATTTGGAGATAATCAGAAAAAAATTGTAGGACAAGTTCGAAAAAGTTCGTACCGTGCTAGCGCAAAAATTCCAACTTTGACGTAAAATTTCGGAACTTTAAATTATTGTTTTGCCTTAACATTTTACGTTTTTATGAAGGTCTTGGAGTGATAAACGTGCCCAAAAAATTTCATACAAATCGGAGCATGTAAATTTTTCTTTTTTTTTGGCGCCCTCTGGTGGCCATGCCCCTGAAGTTATTAAAACTCTTTTAATAACTTTTAATCATCACTGTGTGTAGTATACACATGAGAAATTTGAAGCTGATCCGACAAAAAGCCTAGGACAAGTTCGTTCAAATACGTACCCTAAAAATCATCAAATTCCGACTTTTGGGACAAATTTCCGAACTTGCTGTGCAAAATTCAGAGTTTGCCCAAGAGAATTTTTTGAAAGTCGAGGCATGATTGAGGTAGCCAAAAAATTTCAGACTTGTAAGTCAAAGTAGGCGGCGGGGCTACCGTTTTAAGCTAATGCTAAATGCTAGCAAGATTGTAGCATTTTTTGAGTGGCAAAATGATAAATTTTTCGCAGTGGTCAGGGGGGGTAGGACATAGTGTGGCGCTCTTTTTTTCAAGGGAAAGGGGCGAAAATTGGGGTTAAAGCGGCGGAAAAAATTTATAATCCTTAAGGTTCCAAGAGGGCCTTCGCCCGCCTGCGGTCGCTCGGGCCCTAATAATCCTTAGCATTTCAAGAGGGCCTTCGCCCGCCTGTCGGTCGCTCGGGCCCTAATAAGGCTCCAGGTCCGGACGGTTTCTCCTCTGAGTGGTACAGAGTCATGGTGGACTCTTTGGTCCCTATGTTGCAATCCAACTTCAACTGGGTACTTAAGATCTTCCCATATGGAGGGAGAACCTCCCTTCGTCACTATAGTGATTAGGGCTTCCTCCCCTTTCTATCCAACCTTACACCATTAAAATCTGGTCATTCGCACAACTTGGTCCTGATATTTTAAAAATGGGTATATGAAACGTTTGTGGATCTTCCTAATAATGGTGTTTAATAATCGGAACTGGTCTACCCAAAATATGCAGAAAGACAAACTCAGGATAGTATTACAAGGACATTACATGTAATAAATCATATAAAAAGACAAAATTTAGAGGCAGTATTAGTGGGGCTGGACGCAGAAAAAGCATTTGATTGTGTGAATTGGTCCTTTTTATATAAAGTTTTGGATAAATTTGGATTCAATAGTGACTTTACTAAAATAATACAAGCCCTCTACAACAATCCAATGGCAAGAATTAAAATTAATGGGGCTGTATCTAATTCCTTTTTACTAGAGCGAGGAACAAGACAGGGCTGTCCACTCAGCCTCCTCTTGTTTGTAATCTTTATTGAGCCCCTGAGCCAGTGGATTATACAAGACAACAATATTAAAGGAATAATGATGAAAGGGGGAGAACAATTTATATCGTTATTTGCTGATGATGTATTGGTATATCTATCCAATCCCGAACATTCTCTGGCACGGCTATTTGTACTCTTAGAACATTATGGATCCTTCTCAGGATATAAGCTTAATGTTCCCAAAATGCAAATTCTCTGTTTCAAATACACCCCCTCTGCAATTGTGAGAAATAAATACAATTTGAAATGGGAATCGGAATCAATTAGATATTTAGGGGTAAATATTTCACTTGATTTGACAAAATTGTCCCCACTTAACTACCTGCCTCTGAACAAAAAGATTAGGGAAGACTTAAGGAGATGGGATCTTTTACCTTGCCTTGGTTTTGGCTCGCGTGTGGAATCTGTCAAAATGGTCATTTTACCAAAATTATTATATCTCTTTCAATCTCTGCCATTAGATATATCTGACCAACAATTTCAGGAGTGGGACAGGCTAATTTCGAGATTCATTTGTCAGGGACGGAGACCAAGAATTAGATACCAGAGTTTACAATTGGCAAAAAACAAAGGCGGGATAGCACTTCCATGTTTAAAAGATTATTATACTGCTGCTCAGTTAAGGCCATTAATTTGCTTATGCAACCCAAAATATTGTGCCAGGTGGAAGGAGATTGAAAGTGCATTATCAGAAGAATTTCCAATACAGGCTGCAATTGGAGACAAGGGCCTGATGGATAAGTTGAAGGCATCGGGTAACCCCTGGATATGTTTGTCATTTAAGATGTGGAACAAGGTAGTAGCTCAAAATCATTTGAAAGAAGAGGTGAAGGTCTTGAGATGGGTGGCATTTGATTCAGATTTTACACCTAAAAGATGGGACGCAAGATTTGAGAGATGGAGAGCACAAGGCTTAACATCATACTGTACATTTTTACATAAAGGGACAATGAATAGTTTCCAAAATCTGAAGGAGCAGTTTGGCTTAGACAAAGATGATTTTTACAGATACCTTCAGCTCCGGCATTATATTATCCAAATACAGAGAGGATGTTCACAATCAGGCTGGGACAATATCCTGTTAAAGGTATATGTGGATGCTTATTGTAATGGCTCTAACCAGAAACTCATCTCAAAGGTCTACAAGGGGTTACGACAAATAAAGGAAAGCTCATCATACATGAAGCAAAAATGGGAGCAGGAAGGGAACCTTGTCTTAAAGGAAGAATTTTGGGAAAGTATTTGTGAGATACAATGGAAAACTTCAAGCTCAGGGGTTTGGCGAGAGTTTTGCTGGAAAACTCTTATAAGATTTTTCATCACTCCAGCTCAAAAGAGGCACTACACCAACTCTTCCGTATGCTAGCGGCAGTGCGGATGCCTTGAAGCAAATCATTTTCATATATTCTGGTCCTGTGCATCATTAGTTCCATTTTGGCGGGAGGTACATAAAGTTTTGCAGAGTGTTTTCCAGATGGACATTCAGTTTAAATTTGAGTTGTTATATTTAGGTGCTATTACATCAGAAAATGTTTCCAATAATGTCAAATACTTATTTCAGATCCTAAGTGCTGCTAGCAGAAAAGCCATTACGAGAAGGTGGTTGAAACCTGGAAATCCTACCGTGGAAGAATGGATTGACGTAATTTATGATATGTTTAAGATGGAGAGGATTACCTTTGCTTTGAGATTGAAAAAAGGAAATTTTTTTGAATAGATGGGAAAGATGGATAAGGTTTGTCACGCCAATACGACCATCATTTGTCTGAAATTGATTTCTGTGTCCCCCTTTTTATCTATTTATTTATTTATTTATTTTTATTTCCTGAGGGGTTTGGTCTTTGTAAAATTTTAAGAATTTAAAAAAAAAAAAAAAATTGAATTTTATTTTACTTGGAATAAGTGGCTTGAATTTATTACCCCATTAAGAGAAGACTTTGTATGACTCCACCACGGTTTGTGCCCCTTTACTCCCCCAAATGACACAATTTTAATGTAAACTCCCTTTGTTTCTTTTGTTCCTAGTTTGGTTTCTTGTGTGAGAGGTAGACATATGTGGATGTTAAATGAATATTTTGAATGTAAACAGAGATAATGAATGTGCACAAAATTTTGTGAGAAAGGTCGGAGAAGAGGATGTGTAAAATTCTACATATGTGTAATATATCAAAAAATGGAAAAGTACTGTGAAAAAGAAATGTTTTATTGTATGTCAAAGAAATGATCTTTTTGGTCAAAAAATAAAGAATTACAAAAAAAAAAAAAAAAGTGTATCGGCCCACCTCTATTTGAAGCCACAGAGTCGGAGATCAAGGTGGGGGAAATGAAAAATAGAGACATGGTCAACATCATATATAGACAAATCTGGTGTGCACCAGATGTTGGATGCACTGCAGAAACTAGCCAGCCTTCAGTGTTCTTGTGTTACAAATGACAGTTCAGGACTTAGTTGAGATACATTTTAGTATTGGACTTAATCACAAGGACATAACTGCTTTGATTGTGCATCGTCACTGTTACATTGTCTCAGAAATTCGAAACGAATCGTAATGTGCACATGCTGTCAGCTCTACAGAGGGATGAACCTCTCATCCTCCATCCTCCTGTAGCTCTCTGGATTTACAGAAAAACTACTGGATAAAAAGCTCCGACTCTCCACATATGCCTCATAATATACATTTAAGAGCATGAAAACAGAAAAACTAAAGCTATTTTTCAACTATACATTTATTAATTTAATCATCATGCGCAGAGAGAGAGGGAAAGAGAGAGGGGAGGGGGAGAGAGAAAGAGAGAGGATCCAAATCATGTTATAAGCTCTGTTTTTTTTTTGGTTTTTTTTTATTATTATTATTTTAAGACATTTTTAGACCACATGGGTTGTGGAACTGTCTAAACATTTATCTGTAGTTTATTCTGTTGGATCGTGGCCGTTTGTCCGTAACCTGTTCCAGTTTGCACCTGCCTTTCACACGTGTTAAACCTGGACGCTAAAACAGCAACTGCAAACAGTTTCAGGTTTGATAAATCACTTTGCTGGTGCTAAATGATCACATTTGCATCTCCTCCTCCCAGAATTTTGCGCAATGGGAAAGCCTGTGCTGTGCTCACATGAGAGACGCAATTCATGCCTGTACCCTGTCAGTCTCCTGACCTCAATATCATTGAGGCACTCTGATGTCAAATATGCAGTTCATGCAAGACAGCCCAAGAATTTGCAGGACCTGGAGGCTTTTTGCCAAGAGGAATGGGCAGTTTTACCATCTGAGAAAATACAGATATCATCCACAACTACCACAAAGGACTTCAAGCTGTCATTGATGTTAAAGGGGGAAATACAAGGTATTAAAAATGGGGGGGTGTAAACTTTTGAACAGTCTCATTTTTTAATTTTCATTATGATTTAAAAATAGTAAACTCATTTTTTTCAATAAATGTCTTCACCTAAAGACTGGCCATGAGTGATAAAAGGTTTTTTTTATCATTCATATTTTGTGAGAAAAGGCCAAAAACTCTGCAATTCTGCTGGGGGGTGTAAACTTTTGGGCACAACTGTACATGCTCACTGAAAAATACATGCTTTTCCCTTGAATGATTTGCAATGCTTGAGACATTCTTTCGAGATAAAGTGCAATATTATTGAAATAAATAATGACGTAACTCTTAACTCTTTCTCTTCTGTGCAAAATCAAAACCATCAAGAAAAATAAGGTGCAATTCATAAAAATTATGACTGGTTATTATAGCCTTACCGTGCCTAATGCGAGGAATGAGGCTGTCAGTTCTTTTTTTGTCCACAAGTCAAGGCCAATACTCTCATTTGGTGTGAGTGGTAAACCTGAACCTCCAATCCGCCTAGCCATAGCCTGCTCCTTGGTCTGTTGCTCTTTTAACTCAGTTTTGTACCTTGAAGAGCTGAGGAAGGCTGTAGACATGACCTGCTGCTGGACTGCACTAGCAACACTAGCTTTATTTCCTCTTGGCCCATGGTTATCTTTGAAATATCAGGTGATATTTTCTGTTTTTCTCAATCCTACTGAGGACATATTTTTGTGCTTGGAGATGGAAAGTGTAAGACGAAGATCCACAAACGGGGAAACTCCTTATTTAAACTATGCGGGAATACAGCAGTTGATGCTTATCATTGCTGGATCACTTTGCTAGGCACTGTTCCCCCGCTGCTTGGCGGGGGGGCATTACTTAGGATGTGGATGAGGTGATGTGGCAAGAAAGACACACTAGGGAGGATGCAGGATAGTTTTTTATTAATTTTATTTTGGAACTGTATGAAAAAAAAAAATACTCAGTTGTTTTGGAGGAAAACCACTATATGCAGAACTTAGTGTTGGTTAGGATGTTCTCTGTGTTTTTATCTGATGTCACCTCTGTCTGAAATAACCTCTGTCTGATGTGACCTTTGTCTGATGCAACCTCTGTCAGGTATAACCTTTGTCTGTTATAAACTCTGTCTGATATGACCTCTGTCTGATTTAACCTCCGTCTGATATGACTCTGTCTGTTATTACCTCTTTCTGTTATAACCTGTGTCTGATATGACCTCTGTCTAATATAACCTCTGTCTGCAATAACCTCTTTCTGATGACATCTGTCTAATATAATCACTGTCTGGTATTACCTGTCTGATATAACCACTGTCTGCTGCTGGTTAAAGAGACAACCCACGGACATTATGTGGAGTTCTTAAACCTTATTTCTTTGTTAAAAACACTTTTATTCAACTTTCAACACACTAGATCTGTTATGATGCATATACAGGTGTGCCTAAAAGTTAATACCCTCTGCAGCAGAATTACTAATTATTTTGGCCTTTTCTTAGAAAATATGAATGATAACACAAAAACCTTTCTGTCACTCATGGTTAGTGGTTGGGTGAAGACATTTATTAAAAAACAACTGTGTTTACTTTTTTCTAACTCATAATGACAACAGAAACTTCAAAAATGACCCTGTTCATTTTTTAAACACACACACTGATTACAAGCAACTAGATCACAGGTGAGGATGGTTACCTTTAGTAGACATTCAAACACATTTGTGTTAACTTTTGTGCATTTATCAGGCCAAAACCACCAGAGGATGGAAACCTTTGATCAAGGTCATTTTTGAAGTTTCTGTTGTCATTATGATTTAAAAAGAGTAACACAGTTGTTTGTTAATAAATGTCTTCACCCAACCACTAACCATGGAAAGACTTTTGTGTTATCATTCATATTTTCTAAGAAAAGGTAAAAAAATCAGAAATTCTGCAGGAGTATGTAAACTTTTGGGCACAACTGTATCTTCTAGTAATGGTAACAACATTTGAATGCAGCCCTTCAGAGCTGAGGTATTGGACTGAACATTCCTGGTTATAAAAAAATGCAAGTTCAAAAGTCCCATAATGGTGTTAATAGCTGTCAACAACATATCCTACTTGTCCTGTGAGCAATGCTTTTTTACCCATGCACTGATCTTAACACAGAAGGATGCTTTGATAACTAGGTACTTTGCTGATTAGCAACACTGGCAAAAGGAAATAGACCAACTCAATTGAATTGTTTCAATTGGTTACATCTATATGAATTAAGTTCTTTGACACTACATCAGTACCTTTAATTAACGCAACTGTCAAACGTATTCAATACTTAAATGGTTTTCAAATCATAAATATGCATTAATCCAACTTAAAATTTTCTGTTGTTTCGACTTGACAATATGCATAACCCAAAAGTAAAATAAGATACTGTATTCATCTGACAAGGAGAAATTCACAGTCAGTGCAACAAGCTGCTACTGAGTGGTGCTTAGAAAAGTAGAAGTGGAAATTAATTAACTAATTAGTTAATTAATTAATTAAGAACTGCTTCTTGTGGACGTGTAGTATGTGCACAGCGCAGAAAGAACCCTTGAGCAGCAAAGTTGCCTTTCCCCCCCGAGTGAGAGCAGATCCTCTTGAGCTTGTGGGATCCAAATCTGCACGCATACAAAATTTAGAGAAGGAAAAACACTGCTGCCAGTTTGGTGTCCATGACCAACAAATGAGGCATAAAAAAATCATAGCAAGCACTAAATTTGAAAGCAATTAAAGGAAGAAAAGAAAAGGAGAAAAACAAGTATAGCAGACAGAGCTGCTGCAACAAGCTTCCACTGGAGCGACAATACTGCTCTTTTCTAACCTAATGCTATGGTTTCATAAATATACTTTTTGTAGTTACCTTACAAGTGTTGGACCAACATAGTTGGTTAACATCAAGGGCCTTGTGATAATCAAATAATCAGAAGTTGCACATCTCGCATGAGTTCATGCCACATCCAGCACGGACGGCGTCTATTCCAGACATCTGATGCCTTTGAGCCTCAATGTGCTACCTCCTCACCTATGGTGACAAAGTGAGTTGAGTTGAGTGAGTGAGTTGTCACATCAATAACTCATTAAAGTAAGTGGAAAATTTGTAACTCATTTGTTAAGTAGAAAAAATGATAGAAACACATTATAATAGCTTACTGAGATTAACAAGCGTCAGATGCCCAAATCTAACAGAAACGTAACTGAGCCACATTCATGGTAGTAGTACAACAACAACAAATTGATGTGATACAGAAAAATACATTGGAAACATTAACTTAAAAACTACTTCAACTGAACAAAAATCCCCTTTTTACAGTGTATCGGTAAGACCATGGTGCTCTGTGAGCTTACTGTGAGTGGAGGAAGAGGAAACATTGGCAAAATTTGACCAACCTGTCTGATTCCAGATGTGAAAAAGTAGAATGGAAGTTATCATCTGTTGGAGAGTGATGCTGGGAAAGCACAGACTCTTTAACAGGCTAACTGAAGCACCACTTCTGGACTTGTTGGGGGTACAGCTATGCATGCTCATTGCCCTTAATTAGGACAGTCACAATTTCATCTTGTAACCTTTGTGGCCAAAAACTTGTGGTAACAATAGTACCCTGATATGTATTGAGAACTGAGCCTGGACATAAACCACAATTATTAGTATTAGGTGAATCCTCAACTCTAGTATGTGACCACAACTGTACAAAGAACATCAACAAAGTTGGTGTGCTTGGTGTGCTAAGAGATCCTTGTTCCGTCATTACAGATGAAATCAAAGCTAACCTGTGATGATAAGTGCTCTGTTTTCTGCAGTGTTACATTATGCATGAACATCAACCTCAAACATTTTTGGACTTGAATATTTCTGATTTCTTCTTTCTCATGCTCCATTATTTTTCTTTTCTGGCCGATTCATAACTTCAATCTGGCCTTGTGTCCTCTAACGTACTTTTTAATCTCTCACGTTCACATCTTGTTAAATCCATTTATTTGAAGACATTGGCTGTAATAGTAGTTGAGTTTATCAGAATCTTCAGAGTTTTAACATTACAAGCAGCCTTTGCACTGTCAAGATTGAGTTTGGCGAGGAGACCTTTCTAGGTCGTCTTTAGTTTGGTTTTTACATGAGAGAAAACAGATGTACACGTCACTGAGATCATCATCATTTCAAAGACACAATTAACACACTGTAGGATGAAAGCTCGGGGCATATGGAAATGGTGATGGAATGAGTTTTATCACTAATGACCAAAATGTCTGAAGTGCTCAAACGTTTGACTTACATTTCTGAATGGAGATAAGTTGATGTAGTTAGGTTAGTATTCTCTGATAAATGAGGACGCTTTTGTATGAGCTGGATCAATGAGTTGAGCTGAGTCAGGGCTGAAGTCCAAGCTCAGAGAAGACCTGCTGCTCAAGCTTGTACTATCACTCTGCAGGAAAACAAAATACTTATGACATGTAAACACGGTCACCAGCAGCTACCACAGCCACTGCTCTGCCTCTCACTGAAATTAAACTGATTAACTGTAAAAGAGCATTGGTCAGTTATTTACTTTTTCTCTCTCTGAGTGAATTACTGCTGAGTTTAAATATCTAAACTGCTGCATGTGACCTCATTAACAGGGCTGTCAAGTGACAGAAACCATCATTGTGAGAAATCACAGCAAGACATAATTAGATGAAAATTGAATTCTAAAGAATTAATTGTTAATCCATTGTCGATGGATGTCGATGGATTGAATGATCCTGTCAGCTCCTACTGTCACTACTGTCACTACTGTTTCTCTGTCCTGTTGGACTCACAGTCCTGCTCCTAGTTTCCTTTTCTGAGCTTTAACTGCTTATTTTGTCACATTACCATTCTCTTGGCGGATATGAATCATGCCCATATGTCCAGTACATTATGTGCCCTTATGGTCAGCAGTGAGCTGAATAAGGGGAAGAGTAGTGAGTAGCTGGCTCTGTGTCTTTGGGAGCGTGATGTCCCTGAAGGTGGGGGGTTTGGCCTCTGGCTTGAAAGCAGCCTGGACTAGGCTCTGAGGGGATGTAGCCCACAGAGCCTGGCAGAGCTGTAAGCTCAGGCAATCTGCTACCTCGCTGGATCCTGCTGGACTCTGCTGAGCAGCAACGCCTTGTATGTCACATACCAGGGGGATTATCATGCCAAGAAAAATGAAGATGAGCAGTCCTATTTGTTGCATTGAACCAACTCCAAACGGCTTCAAACCTGTAATCAGAAGCAGACCTGCACTTCCTTTCTGTTCTATTCAGTTGTTTTGAAGGCAGGTTCACACTTCAGGATCATTAGGCTTTTTTATGTCCCGATCTCCCCCTTACAATCAAAGTCAGCAAAGCCCTATCTTCAGATGTTTGCAAACAACACCATGTCTGATTTTCCTGTGGTGTAGAGTGTGTTAAGAATGATTTTGTCTGCCCTGAAGGTCTCAGAAGGAGAGACTGTAGATAGTGAACATGTTTAATATTTGCAACTAGAAATCCTGCAGCGCGTGGTGATCTCAGTGTATTGAGAAGCCGAGCAAGCAGTGTGTGATTTCACATGTCCCGAAACAAGAGCCAATCAAGGGGTGAGCTGACTCAGCTGACTGATGAAACAGGAATTAATAACAAAACACAAGGCATTGGTGAAAGTTAAAGTTTCATGAATTTTCAAAATGGAAGACCAACAAATTCATTTTTGACAATAGGATGAATGTTTATATAATTTAATATAATTTATAGTTTATATTTTGTCCAAAACTTACCATAACGGGATGGACAAGAGAAGAGTTAGACTGAAATTGCTATTGCTGTGGATGAACCTGGTCAGGAATCACGAAAAGCTACCTAGCATTATCATAATTGTTGACCTGAACTGTAACAATGGTTTGTTAAAACATGCATCCTGTATAGTTGCCTACTTTTGTCACAGACTATTCTTACTTTTGCAAACCCCAACATCAAGTTTTACTATGTGAGATTTTGAATTTTGAGACTGAAGAACCAGATCCTGTGCAGAAGAGTCTGTTTGTGTGTAGTTTGCTCCAAAGTGCATTCCACATACCATAAGATCAGAAGAGAAAGATTGGGCACAGTCTGTCTTTTGTGATAATCAACTGTGTGGTCTCTAAATCTGTAAAGATTTGAAGAATCCTGTAGTGTGTCCCGGCCTTCAGTGTCTCACAGTGACTGATGGATTTCAAGTTGAAATATTTTTTTTGTTTTGTTTTCCTGTCATATCCTGCATCATGATCGTGGAATGGTCTGGCTGCTGGATTGTGCAGAACATATTCACTTTGCCAAGAGGCACCATTTGGGTATGAGGGTCCCCTTGAATTTTAATTTTTCTTTTTTCCTCAGTGTTTTGTCATTTATTTTATCTGTATGTATAAATCTGTATGTTACTGCTTGACTGAACAGGCTGACAACAGATAGAATTGTCTCCTCATGCATTCCATATATACATATATATATATATATATATATAAAATGCAAAAACTCAAGGGATTAAGATTGAACAGCTGTGTAACCTTAAGAAAACCACCTAGCAAAGCTAACTGAAAAAAAAAGCTTCAGTTTGCTAGAGAGCATTAAGATTGGACTCTGGACGAATGGGAGAAGGTCATGTGGTCTGATGTGTTCAAATTTACCCTGTTCCTGAGTGATGGGCGCATCGGGATAAAAAGAGAGGCAGGTGAAGTGATACACCCCTCATCCCTAGTGCCAACTGTAAAAGTCCGTGAGGGCAGTGCTATGACCTGGAGTTTCTTATTTGAGCTTTTCTAAAAGATTCAACAGCAAATGTGTGCTGTAATCAAAACTAAAAGCAGTCCAATGAAATATTAGAGTTTGTGACCTTTTTTTGTCCAGGCAGTGTAAAAAGGATTACTTGAATAAAAACAATTAGAAAAACAGAGAAATGACACCTCAGGGAAATGGAAGGGTCTCAACAGTATAATCAAAACACACAGTAAAATCTAGCTATCTAGATTACTTGGATATCAACAACCAATAAATTAAAACTGACACTACAGGGACTGCTGAGAAAGTCAATGAGTATTTCATTCATGTTGTCTATAATGTAGCAAAAGAAGTTGTTTATCTACCGGTACAGTTTTTCTCAATGGGTTTGTTGCATTTCTCTGATAAGAATTAATATTACTGTTAGCTCAACCTCCACAACATTTAGTCATTTGTGCACATCATCGCAGCAGTTTCTCATTCTTTGCATCATATTGCAAATGTGTTTCTTGAAATCTTGAAAATTGTTAAAAGCAATATAACCACCTCAATATTTGCGCAAACAAAAAATAAAAACAATGTGCAGCACTTATTGTTTAGCCAAAAAAAAGGAAAAAAAAGAAAACAATGAAAAGAAATCCAAAGGGCACCTCTTACTTTTTAGCTCAAAGAAATATAAGTGAATGTAAACAGTGTGCACCTCTTACTTGTAGCTAAAGTGTTAAAGGCAAATAAAAACAGTTTCAGTGAATAGATTAGAAGATTTCGAATGTGCACTTTTCTACTGGCAAATACAAAAAAATGAGGACTGGAGCTTTTTAATTTATATTGGTTATTTACAAAATTACAAAACATCCTGCTGCTGGATTTGAGCCATGATTTTAGCTCTGTGTTTGGGCTGTTCCAAGCTCCACAGACAGAACAGAAACTGCGACTTTAGAGGATACAGTCTCCTTCTGATCAGTAACAGACTCATGAATGCTAAATTTCAATGTCTTGGGGAATGAAAAAATATGTTAAACTGTGTAGCGTGAATTGGTCTAAGATGTTAAATTACCAACGAACCAAAAATTAGTTAATTGTAGAATGCCAGCATTCAACACTTAACAAATAAACGAAGTTATAAACTTCAGAATTTTATTTAAACTTAACAATATGCTAGTTTAAATATTCCTCGGGGCACCACCCAATTTTAATAACCTGAAAGGTTGCTACACGTATATGAGATCTTGGACTCGGTAACATAGACCCTTAATTTTCAACCACACACATAACACAAACAACGACGGTCTTTTAAGGTGAATTTATTTACTAACTAATAGGTGAAACATACAAAATAGAAAATGAAATGGTGATGATAATGAATGAATACATGAATATATATATGGGAATATAAAAAGACAAAGAATATATGAAACAGGAATAAGAATGAGTTTCTGATTGTGATAAAACCCGGAACACAGATAAAATGGAAAGTCAGACAATGATCAGAGCAGGGACCAACTAAAGTTAAACCTTTATAAAACCCCAATTTCTGGCATCGACTCTGAAATACAAGGACAAGCAAAGTGTCTTACTGAGGCAGAGGATTGGCGTTGAAGAGTCAGGTGTTGTGGGAGGTGAAGATAGGTTCAGGGTGTGGATAGCTGGAACAGGTCGGTGCGTCTCGAGCGGCCCGGCGTCCTCATTGCTAGGCGACGTGTAGGTTGGTGCAGGCCCATGTGGCGCGGCGTTCTCGTTGCCAGGCGATGTCTGCGTGCGTGAAGACCCACGTGGTCCGGCGCAGCCAGTCGGAATGGAGCAGTTGCTTCGGTCCGGTCGCGGTGACTGCAGATTGGATGTGGCTTCTCCCGTCACGCTGATGGGAAAAGGGGGATAGCCTTGAAGTCTTCTTCACCACGGATGAAGACCCAGCGAGCGGCGTAACTCTGGTTTCAGCAGCTGGAAGCGAAGCGGGCCTCCAACGAAGAGCGAAAGACAGAGTCTTTGAAACTTTGCGAAGTAGCAGGGCGTGGTTCACTCGTCAGAGTGGCCGTGGCGATGTCAACAGATCAGAGTTCAGGAAGGAAGAGAGAGTAAGCGAGCCTTGTTGCATGCACCCAGAACGCATAGACAGTCTTTGAATCTCCGCGGGAAACAGCAGGAGAAGGGTGAGGCTCCGTCCGGGAGGTTGCCGTGGAGACGTTGACAGACCAGAGTTTCGGATGGAAGAGAGAGCAAATTTTGGGCAGCTCTGGTTTTATTGACCTCCAACACCCATTTCACTTGACACCTCCTACCCAGCGAGTTCCTCCTTCATCTTGCCAGCCAGAAATCTTTAATTGAGTTTAACTTTCACCACTTTAATTACACGTACATGATTTTACCATACTTTTACTCTACAGGTCCACTGCTTTTGAATATGCCCAAACAAAGCGTTATTTTATAGGAACCTAACCACAGTTATTACATCTCCTTTAAAAGAAAACCTTTATTACGCATGGTACTGTAGCCCAAACACATTATCCATGAAAGACATTATGGTAGGTGAGTACAGGTTTACATGTATTAAAATATCTGTGCATTTAAAGACATTTTTCAATCATATTACACACACAGTGAGATGGGGGCTCCTTGAAACAGTCCACCAACCAAATTTCTTGGATGCCAGAGGTGTCACATCACAGTTGTTTTCCACTCATAGAGGGGCCAAAAGGGGACTCCAGGAGGTCGTAACTTTTAGGGCTCAAAGATAAGAAACACCCTAGAAACACTTATCAGGGTTTCGTTACAACCAACTTCTTTGTTATTCCTGTTAACAGAGAGAGTCCTTGGTGCCCACAGAGATGACCTTTTGGTGACACAAAGTCATTTGCAGGATTTAGGCTTACACAAAACAGATGATTCCTTCTGCATCCTTGACACTGTCGTAAACTTGATTCAGGATATTGACACTTTGGTACTCACTTCTGAGAACCCAGCTATAGTCTGAGTTGTTTTTCAACTGGATCTTCCGTTATCCTTTAATCAGAAACCAAGCACCCAAAGAGTAATGGTGAGGAGTGTGTTTTTCCTGTCTCAGATGACACAAAACAGGCCTGTTTACCTCTGGTGTTCTGCGAGGCAGAAAACTGAATTCGGAAAGTGAAGATTCCTGATTGAACCTCAGGATCCACACTACAACTGTTATATGTCCAAAAGTTTTGGAAAGGATCACAGACATCACATCTGCACTTATAATAAGTTGGAAATGTAGGGAAATACAGAGATGCGTCTTAAATGTTCCTTTACCAAATAAATAAAACCACTGAAGAAAAGTGTGATTAAAAAATGATTTATTCTGATTAATTGATTACAAAAGCCATAATTCATTTGATTACAATATCAAATCGAGTCCCACCATTAAAAAATACAAATGCACCAGTTTTACTCTTGTGCAAACAACAAAAAAAGAGTTTTAAATATTTCACTTGTACTTGTTATAGTGACACAGAACCTCAGCCCCTCTTACCTTGTAACCTCTGGTAAATTCTGTGACAGTGGGCTAAAGGCTGCAAATTTGCATGCAGCCTTTTGTGCTGAAATTGTTGCCAGCCTCACCATCAACAAACAGAAGGAAGCAAAATGCAGAGGCTGCTTATAGTTCAGCAAAATTTTTCACTATTTATGTTTTTTTTGCCATAAGGTACATGAACGTTATGTCAGAAAGTTGGCAAAGTTGGTTAAAAATTCTGAAAAATAGTATTTTTTCATTTGTATGAAAAGAAGAGAGCTAGACCTTTAAAAGTGATTATTTTTCTTTTTTAAAAAAAATATTAATCCATCATTTTGTTATAACATTCTAAAATGTTTACTCTTTATTGAAGGCCCACAAAGATTTTTTTTTCTTTCTGCTAAAAGCACAAACATGTGTCAAGGAGGGATACACCATGAATATTCAACACATTTAATTGGAGAAATAAATACAAGAAAACAACCGTTTTTGTAGTTTCATTCACAAACCATAGCATACTTCAATACTTATTACACCAAAGAAGGACACAAAAATGTCATTTCAAGAGTCTACAATGTCTCTCCTTAAGCATGCGCCCTCCTGGGGTGTGCAAGTAATGGCCTCGTTTACAAAGCAAAAGCAGCCATTCGCAGCTGATAAGAGGATGTTAGTGGAAATCCTTCAGAAAGGTCAAATGACCCCTCCCTGGGACTTCAAGTGTTACAGTATCTGTTCATTTCCTCTTCAGCTCTGACATATAGGGTCTTTGGTTGTGATGTACCTCAGTGTCAGTGAAAGATTGTCCCAGAAAGCTCACAAGCAGGGATAAGGTCTTTCTCTCTGAAGCAGAGGGTCTATCCTCAACATATGTTTCCTCTTTTAGAGTTCCTGAGCCACTGGGTGCTTCACCCACTTCTGTCCTCATCAAGTCTCTCATTCTATTTAAATGAAAATAAACAATAATAAAATGATTGAGCAGTGAGCACATTCTTAGCTGATATAATAGCTTACATCTTTGAGGAAAAATATTTTGTCCACTGTAGCTCAAGTAAATATTGATGTCAGCATTTACAAGTTTTAGTTGAAGCATTGTGAAATCACCTCCAAACATGCAGCCTCTCCAGTCACTTCTCTGTAGATGTCCAATCTGTCCTCTTCTGTGAGAAAAGGCAGTCCCTTGAAAGAAGGATCTAGGGCAGAGGTGCTGTATGAAAGATCCTCTTTTCCTCCTCACTGTTGTACCTCCTCTGGAGATCTGTTTTGATGGCTTTCTTGATCTAGATTTAGCAGGAGTTGAGCATTTATTGGAACTATGAGAGAAACTGTTGGATTTTTCTCTCCCCACATCAGTGAGGAAGCATCCTTCATTAGCTTTAATGCACACACAGCAGCCTGTACGTCTGACACATCTGTTCTGTTGAGAGTGCAGAGGTTTGATTCTCTTTCTTACCTCTGGAGACAGCAAGGTGGCACAAATCACAGGTTGTTGTTCCAAGAACCTCTTGACCTTGTGACATCAGTGATTAGCTTGTGATTTTTGAGGCCCAGACATTTCTTTTTTTCTTTCAAACTGTAGCTTGCTGTGGTACTGCGATGAAAGAATGTTGACATATTTTGGATTCTCCCTAGAAGCCTAGAGAGCATGAGAACTTCAAGTGCCAGCTGAGAGGGGACATTTAGACAATGGGTAAAACATTTGACATGATGAAACTTCCCAACTTGAGCCGCAGTGATCATGCTAGCCATGTTTTCTGTTTGTCTTACAGCTGCCATTCATCAAGAACCCAACAAAGCATCTCTGCCAGATGAGGGCCTGTGTGAGACTCATACACCACTCTTTTGTGCAGCACATGAGACAGCATCCCCCAGTCTTCACTTATGTGCTGAAACAGTTAAATGGGACTCTGTAGCAACAGAAGTCCACGAATCACATGTAAGGGCTACATGACTGGCCTGGCTCACTGACACTATCACCTTAACTTTGGTTTCGTTGTACAGTGCACGTATAACATTTTCTGTGAAGTGGCTGCACGATGGTAGCTTATACCGTGGCTCCAATGTCTTCACAAGGTGGCCAAACCCTGGGTTTTCCACCATTGAAAAGGGTTGAAGTTTTGCTATAAAAGCAGCCACAGACTGGGTGAATATCCTTGCCTTCTCAGAGCTAGGTGGCAAAGTTGAACGAGTCTCAACAATCTTTGTTTGGGCTGGGTCCTCGTTTCTAGCAGCAGTAGCAGGCATTAACTGCTCTGGGGGGAAACAGCTAATGTGGTTTCTGAAATTGGTGGTATTTCCATGATATTTGATTTCCCAGTGTCACATCTTACACACAGTGTGTCTTGTCCAGTTCTTGCTTTTCAATGGGTTCATAAAAGCTGTAATAAGCCCAGATTTCTGCTTTCAACACACCTGGAGTGCTTTTTAGTGGCTGCTCTTGTGTTTGGCTGCCCTCCGCCATGTTTTTTGTTTTGATACTACAGCGCGCTTAAGTAAATTGTCCCATCAGCCCACCAGCTGCCACATAGCTGAGTGTAATATTAATTAGCTATACAAATATAAATTATAATAATCAGTTATGTCCCATCACTGCTTTGGCGCATAATCATTCATGTCTGCATCCTGATGCATTGGAAAAATGGTTATTTTCAACAGCCCGACTGAATTGTCACTCTCAAATACTAATAGTCCTCATTTCATTGCTTGAGACATTACATACAAAATTGTTGAACTAGTTTCCAAAACCCGTCAATTAAATGTTAAATATTTCTTTATTATTGTTTTCCAGAAAATGTCTTCTAAAATGAATAATTTCCCTCAGGTGAACCTCAGCCTTTCTACAATACTGTGACAGAAAAAAAAAGGTCAGAGTGGGAGAAGAAGGGTGGGAGTAGTGGGATGAGTTATGTTAGGATGTGGGAAGGAAGGGGACAAAACAGGGGAAGAGGAAGAAGAGACCAGGCACAAAGACTGATTCCTGATTAAATTAGGGCTACAAATATTTTTCTTTTTTTCCTTTTTTTTTTTACAATTGTTGACCATGTCGTTAATCACTGTCTCATAATGGCTGAGGCAGGTGGGCTAGTGCAGCCAAATGGTAGGAGAAGCACTGACAATTCAATCATTCAAACATTTTGTGGAAGAGCAGGTGTGTATACTGGACAGTAGTTCAGCAATAAACAACCTGTACTGCACTGCTCAGTGTCAGACATGAGACTTACAATGAAACAAGAGCGTGTCACTTTTTTTACATTTACAGTAAGATTTACAGCTTTACTGTGGCGCAGATTTACTGTATTGTATTGTAGTTTTTCAGTAAAGATTTACTGTGAGGTACTGTACTGCAGTATTTTATCTGAGGGTAATAACAGTTGTTATACACTACAGTAATATAGGTTAATGTAGTATATCTCATGTTTACTGTACAGTGTTGTAATTTGACTCTGCACCAAAAAAAGATTTCAAGGAAACCTCACAGAGGTGAGAGAAGAACTCTTTGAACTCTGCAGCAAGAGGAAGACATTTGTGTAATGGTGATGGTAAACATTGCAATAAGTTTGAGAGAGATACAGGGTGCTGTTACAGAAGAAATGAAACACTAAAAATATGAAACAAAGTTATTTGGTGTAATGTACCCAGTTTGATGTGTAACTTTAGTGTAGTTTTGGAATGGCTGTGCAAATAGTGTATAGTGCTGTCCAAAGCATTTACAGGTAGTGTAACTAAGATACCTGGGTACCAGACAAAGGCACTGTATCAGTTCAAGTATGAAAGGTAACCCATCCCTAATCTTTATTGATTTTTTAAAAAAAGCACTTGACACCATGACACCACAACACAAACTGGAGGTTTAATCCAGGTTAAAACGTGGAATGGGTACTAGTACAATCTAAACTACAATGGTACACAATCAGAGGGACAGCACATAAATGGCTCAGACGTTGGTACATGCAAATAAAAAATAACAAGTCTGATATGTAACAGGTCATCTACAGGGTCCCACAAGAATCAGTGCTGTCTCAAATTGTTTGTATTGAACATCAGTGATATTTGTAATTTGTCAAAAGTGTTTAATTTCTTGTTTGCTCTTGACACAAACTTGTTTTGCTCTCGTAAAAATGTTGATCAGCCTCTGGGGCCAGTTGTCCAAAAAAATGCATTCTTGGTAAAAAAAAAAATGAGCCCAATCTGGGAACAGGTTGAAGAGCCATGTGCTCACTTTACAATGATGAATAACAGAAAAATGTATCATTATTATTTTTTGTAAATGAGATCTGTTCTGGGGATTATTTCATGGAGACAAGATCATTTTTATTTACACTGAACTGAACTGAAAGGCTTCATTGGTAGACTGTCTACTTTATCTTCATTATCAGTGTAATATATAAACGAGTCAAGTGCAAAATATAAATAAGTGTTAACACTAAATGATACAATATTGTACGATTTGACCAATTTTAAAGTTTCACTACATTTTTGAAACCCACCTTTGATACCCTACCCCCTGTTGGGATCAGGATAGTCCTGGTTTATTGGATCAAAGTTATCCAAATTCACAACACAAACTGGAGGTTCAATCCAGGTTAAAACTTGGAATGGGTAATGTAATTTACTCCAGTTTCAATTTCATTTCCTTCTCCCCGATGAAAAACCCATTTTTAAAATTTGATCCAGTCAGATAATCATAATCCTGTCAAATTACGTTTGAACAACTGGCCCTCCCATTGGTCATTTGTACCAACTGTGGAGCTTCCAACATGTTTCTCCTATTCTCGGTTCAGTCATTTGTGTTCAAGCTTCAATTTAAAAAATGTGCCCTGAGAACGCACTGTTTGGCTTCCATATATGTGGGGTTGGAGGTGGGCGCGAAAAATTTTGAGACTTTGAAGTGGGCCCTGAGTATAAAAAAGGTTTGAAACCACTGTACTAAATGGTACAAATTATTATTATTGTTATTATGTATTATTTGACCAATAAAGTTTTGCTATATCTGTACCTGAAATTCAACTTGAACCCCCCCCCCCCGGAATAAGGATAATTATTATTAGTATTTTTTTTTTTTATCAAGGTTATCCAAATCATACAGAAACATTTTGAACAACACAAACTGAAGGTTTGATCCGTATCAAAATTGAGATATCTAATACTATTTCAGAATCCTTCTATTCTTTTTGATTAACCCATTTCTAAAAATTGATTCAATCTTTTAATCATTATCCAATCAGATTACCCCCCCCCCAATATATATATATATATATATATATATATATATTGTAACTTATCAGACTGATTGATTAAATATATGAAACTGAACCTAGTTTTTGTTTCTTTTTTGTTTTTGGTGAATACATGCCAATATATCTAAGTGAAGCCAAGCTAAACCCACCAGGGTGTTTTAAGTAGCAGGGCACACCTTTACATGTTTCTACAACTAAGTGTAAAGACGTCACCTAACCACATGTGTGGCTTTTGCTTCAGATTTTACAGTGTCTTCTCTCTCTCCAGGTGTCCCTCAATGTTTGCATGAGGCTACAGTCCATGTGCTGAAGAGTTGGGGCTAGAGGACAGTGTTCCCACAGCTAGACCATGGACCTTGGATTGAGATGGATGCGTCCTCTCATGATAAGCGCTTTGTATTTCCCATTTCTAGCTAAGCTGGTTCTGTCCCACACAGAAAGTAAGTAATTTCAACCCCCAGCTCAAAACTCCTCCACAATATATATCTATGTCATTTTGTCAGTGTTGTCTCATGAAAAGATATACTTAAATATCTGCAGAAATGTGAGGGCTGTACTCACTTTTGTGATACACTGTATGTATATATATATATATATATACTTGTGTGTGTGTGTGTTCATATCAAGGTTCCCTTTGTACATCAGCAGTCTTGTATAAAACACTCAAACAAAATATTTGAGGGAAAGTACAATTGTCTCAACAGAAAATTACTGTGGAAAAGATAAAGGCACTTTTTTGAATATTTCTTGAGTAAAAGTGTTATAGTGCCTGATATTTAGTGAACCTAATTATCAAAAGTAATTTTCTGAGACGAAATGTGCATAAGTATCAGTAGCAGGTAGAATTTTGGTCATGGAGTTTAATGTTATGTCCCAAAGACACTAAGGGCTTGATCTACTAAGATCCCAAGTACACAGTGCTAAACTGCATGTGCAAACTAAAAAACTGCACGCACTAAAAGTAGGCGTGTTGCAAGTGATATACAAAGATAGCGTACGCAACTGATCACAGGTGCAGACCGCCCTATTTCCATGAGGATTCAGCCTCTGCTACCATTTGTATGCATGAAGAGTTTGAGAGAGAAGAATGGCTGTTAGCAAAAAATGACACTTGAAGCCATGGAGTTAGAGATTTGGTTGGTTTAAGTGTAGGTTAATTCAATCATTTTTTTAAAAGGAAAATACAGTTCAGACTCATTTTTGATGCTTCACCATTTTATAACTGTTTAAATCAAACAAATAAAAAAAAAAAAAAAAAAAAACATTGCAAGTTGACTTTTATATATAAATAAATATATTTTTGGCTGTACATGCACTGTTTCCCACCAGAAAAATTAATATTTGAATAATTTGGGATTTGTATGTTTGTCTGTGTGTGTCTGTGTGTATGTTTGTCTGTGTGTCTGTGGGTCTGTCTGTGTCTGTATGAGTGTGTGTCTGGCATTTTGTGACACCCTTCGACCTCATGTCTGACGTTAGAGTCAAATTGACCCATACAGTATCTTTGTGATATAAACATGTTTGAAATATTTGAGATGGACCATTTTTATATATAAATGTTTAATACACTAAATAAACCAAGCAGAGAAAGTTTCATTCCGGAAAAAAATACCCTTTACTATTTTTCCTAGACATTCTAAATTCAATCCGGCCACATTTATCATGTGCAATTTCATAGTTTGCATACACAACTTAGTGCTGGGGTTTTCATTTGGGTTCTTAGTTGATTAGGCCCTTTGTATTTTATTGATTACTTGATTAGACATCCACTCATATAGGGCTTTGAATTTTGTTTTTCTGTGAAATGGATGTGTGAGCTTTGAAGGAGGAGATTTACTCTGATAACTGCGGCAGATGGAGGCCCATACATGTTGGAAAAACAAAGGGTGTCTTGCGTAATCATTCTGTTTATTTTGATCTGTTCTCTGCTGCCCTGTCTCATTTTCTCACCTTGACCTTGGTCTTCTCATCACACCATTGTAGGTATGCCAAACTTCATTAAGACCCCTGATGATCAGACAGGGATTTCAGGAGGAGTGGCATCATTCATATGCCAGGCTTTGGGTGACCCCAGACCTCGCATAACCTGGATGAAGAAAGGGAAGAAAGTCAGCTCTCAACGATTTGAGGTATGACACATCTCATGTGAAGAAATGTTCATTAAACTCTTTTTGCTATGGTTACACTGCTCATAAGCTGATAGTTGAAACAGACAAAGCTGGAGAGAGAGTATTACAAGTACATGTGACACCATATCAACAAACATGCTCAGGTGGAGATCATCTCTTAGATCAACACTCCTTGTCAATACATTTAGTGTCTCAGATATCACTCCTGACCCACTCTGTCAAAGTCTATGTCCCAAATCCTGTACTTCTGCACTGACACTTAATATTTTGTGTGTGAGCCTGTTTACGCTGACAGTTAAGGAAAAATACAGTGCACTTTGATTTATCAGTTTTAACACTCAAAACAGTCACAAAGTTGAGTGTGAAACACTGGAAATTTCTCACACTATTGCCATATTGGCTACGTAGAGGAAGGAGTATGAAGGGGTCCATCAAACGATGGATGGTGGATGCAGTAAATGAACAGCAGAAGAACACCTGTGAAAAGTTGTAAAAAGTCATCCTCACTTTTAAAGAGTGTGGCGCTGCAGAGTTTGATTTTAAACAACAGCACCTGAGAAAAATCATTAGACTTTTCCAGTGAATACGGAGAGCACTTAATTGAAGTGTGCCGACTGTAGACATGATGTGAGATAGTCCATGTGGAATATAACTGCAGTACCAAGAAGACACCACAGGGTGGAGCTTCCTGTCTGGGTTATTCAGATAAGACTGGGTGAATCTCATAAGTACACGTTCGTCCTCACTTCCTCCGTTTGCATGTTAGTCACCTCCTGCAGAGATGATAAAAAATTTCCAAGGAAAAGGGAAAAGAGGGGAAAGGAAATGAAAGAGAGGAAACAAGGAAATGAAGGAAAATGATGGAAAAAGAGAACCAGATATTCTAACCAAGATGTCCTCTTCTCCTGTAAGATCTCTAAAAAGATAAAAACAGTAATAGAGCTATGTCTCTGTTTTTATCCTTTTTAACAGACTATTCCACATGAAGGCAGTCTGCACGTTATTAATTCTATGTCCAGTTCGGAAGCACATAGATCACTTCACTGTTTAAATGCCTCATTATTAGAATATTTAATCATTATTTATCCTCTATCTAGAGCTTATCTGGCCATGAACTCTGAGACTTATTATTACAACTGTTATATTCATTAGATAACAGGGAAATTGCAAATCATGTAACTCTTTAGAAACCTCAAAATAGTTATTAAAACTTGATATTTATTCTCTGTTCTTAGGACTCAAACCTGGTGACTGTAGGGTCAGCGAAGGCCGGCCTTAAACCTTAAAGACAACTTTTTCCTGCTACTTTAACCCTGAATAACATGCTTACAGCTACAAATGTAAACACACCTAGCCACAAAATTCAGTCACAGCAAAAATCAATGAATCCAGTGGTTTCAAAAAAACATGTATCCCACAGCCCCTCTTTTGACTGAAAACTGCTGCCCTTCTCACCACTTTAACCTACAGTCCTGAAATTTTTGTGCATAACCATCATGCAGAGACCTACAAAAAATCTCTTGTGAATTTGGAACAAGAAGTTCAGATATTTCAGCTGAAAGTCACATTTTGAACATTTTTAGGGTATGTATATGAACCAATTTACCCCACAGATTTTTTCTTTCTTTTCCAGATCATCTTCAAATCAGATTTTTGTTTTTTTAGACACATAGACTATGAAAAGTTGTTGTAAGAACTTTCATCATTTTCTTCTATTTTTTCCATTCTGCAGAAAAATTTTCATGTATATTTATCATGCCTAGACTTTCACAAAAATGTTCAGCCGGAGTATCTCTAGAATGTATGTATGTATGTATGTATGTACACACACACACACACACACACACACAGACATATATATATATATATATATATATATATAAAATATATAACTTTTGGTTCTTTGTTGCGCAGATCTTGCTGCACATGTTGCTTGCACTGCATGCTTTTAGTTAACTGCAACTTGTGTACATATGGCGGCCGCTACGTGTCCCGATAGGCACAAGGGCAAAAAGGCCTGCAAGACGACGAACGTCGAAACTATAACTAAAATACTGTGAACACGAGTCACAAAACACGAAGTTTGAATGTAGGTTGTGAAAAAACTATGGTCGAAACACTGGACAAGGTCTAGATAGGAGTCACTGACTGTCGAGACAGAAAAGTGTTAGTATATCGAGATCAGTACATTTCAAAGTCTCTTCAGGCTCGGGGACGTCGATCCAATCAGAGAGGGATATTCCATATAGAGGCATGGCTGTCAGCTTTTATTGCTTCCTTGTTGCTCCTCATTGGTGGAGAGAGTAGACAGGAGACAGGAGAGAAGAACAGAGTATCTGAGCCAAAAAGCTCACTTCATCTCAACTCATTTACTCACAATAAACAGTAAAAATGTAGGAACCAAACACAGGACTGATAATGAGCTTTTTTTTTTACCCCATATCCTAAAATTATTTCAGAAGAGGAGTAGGAAAGCACAGAAGCCCATCTCCTCTTTCCTGTCCCTCCCGATCATCTTGGGGTGCCTGTTAAAGATGGGAAGCTGTATTCACTGTCTTCACTCCACTGCTCACACAAATGCATGATGTATCATCAAAATGGTTCTGGAAGTGCAGCAAAGACTTCCCCCACCACCCCTGAACCCTTCAGCTGCTGGAGGTGATGTTAGTCCTTCCTCTGAAAGCGTCCAGGGTTGGTCTTACCAATGATCAACTTCAGTGCAGCCTGCATCTCTGAAACTGGTCTGAAGACTGGCTGACTGTAAAGTTTGAGTCCTTATGAAGTAGTCAAAACACAGGTTGTCACAAAGGGCTTCAAAGCTTTTTGTTCATTGTTTTTGTGACATGATCTAAAGTGAGGACTGTTTGTGCTTCATGAAGCATTCATTTATGAGATTTAAGACCAGCAGCACCTTCAAATACAGAAGTCACGCATATTGATCAGAAGAAGGAAACTGACGCAAAACGTGTACTTGTATTTATGAAAAGTAAAGAACCTCTGTTTAAAATCATGGCTCTTGAAATACAGTCATGGACCAAAGTATTGGCACCCCTGGAATTATTCCAGAAAATTGTTGGAATTACAAATATTTTTGGTATGAATGTTTTTATATCCTTGAAGTGCACTGGAAAAGACAATTTTTTTGACCTCTTTTTTTCGACCTTAACTATGTTAAAATTTATGGTTTCTGTAAACGTTAACGTTGTTAAAGACCCTCTTTAAGGTCCCCACGGTTATGAAAAAAGGTACTGACATTGAGAAGTAAAGTTGAATTTTATGAGACGCGGAATATTTTTTTCCTATTTTGAATTACGTTTGTTCTTAATTACGTACTTGAATGTTTCACAGATGATTAGTTAGGAATTAATTAATGAATGAACTGAGAGGAGAGGAGAGGAGAGGAGAGGACAGGAAGGGAGAGGAAAGGAGAGGAGAGAAGAGAAGAGGGAAGAGAAGACAAAGTAGTATAATGCTTTAGAATTGGTCCTCAGAGAGGACTCTTCTGATGAGGACTTGGTACAGGTTTTGGTCTTCTCCTTAACCAACAGCCCTGTGGTTTATGTTTTGGGCTTGCAGCACCATTGACGTCATTCTGGAGAATCTTCTGGACAGTGTTTGGCATGTTTTCTGATTGTTAAATAGCTATAATTATACATTTGCATAAAGCGCACTTTCTCTTTGGCTTATATACTGCCAAGTGTATGAACAGCCTACTTTAAAGCAACCTTTCACAGTATACAGTCTTAAAGGCTAAGCTTGCATTAGGAGTATGTATCAGCGAAAGCATGATATAAACAAACATTTCTCTCCACAGGTGATTGAGTTTGATGATAGCTCAGGCTCAGTGCTGCGGATCCAGCCTTTGAGGACACATCGGGATGAAGCCATCTATGAATGCACAGCAACCAACAATGTGGGAGAAATAAACACCAGTGCAAAGCTCACTGTGTTGGAGGGTAAGACCCTGCATGTCCATCCCTCTGACTTTTTCTGCCATAAAAATATGCTATCTTTTACTACAAGTATGAAATAACCCTGTAGATCTTTAAACTTTGAAAAGGTCTGATCTTGTACCTACTTCTTGAGTGTGTACTGACAGTGTAGCGAGTCTCAGTTGAGCTGCTATCAGATGTATGTGCTGCTTGCAGGAGTGCCCCCTGTTGTGTGTGAAAGAACAAAGATGTTACAGGAGACAAAAATGGTGGCGTTGCTCATTTTGCTCACAAGCAGGATTATCTCATCTATTCACATTCTTCTAGAAAACAGTTAACTGCTGATGTCAACAACTCAACCCTTAAAGTTTGCTCTACCAAGCACTCATCCACATAAGGACAAAACCGAAAACGCGTCTCAACGACAGACAAAATCATGTCTTTTGTAGAACCTGTTGTGTCAAGGTAAATTTTAGTACAAGAACTGGTGAAATTTGCTTAGTATTTAGTACAGGAGACAAGATGAATTTGTGAGTAGTTTTTAGTACGAGAGAAGGGGAAATTTATGTAGTGTTTAATACAATTTGGATTTTCATCAGACATTAGTACATGTATTTAATTCATATAAGAAGAAAATCCTGAGTTGAATACATGCTGCAGTTTAACCGAATCATATTTATAAGATTTACATAACAAAACATGGCTACCTCAACCGTTGCAGCCCTTCATCATGAACTCTAACGGTTACAAACGCTCGCGCCACTCAAACGGGGCATAACGGTCATTCATTCAGCAGATCTGGATTTTCATCTATATACAATTGATTCACAGAATTATATTTACAGTGAAGGAAGCTCATACCACACATACACAAATACACTCATACAACACAGGAATCTTAAACAAATATCGGGGAGCCGAAAAGAAAATACAATGAAAGAAACACTCGCTACGGCGCTAGACGCCATTTTCTAGCCACATTAGCATCCGAATTAGCATTTTAGCGATCGTCAATTAAATTTAATTTATGGGTCAACACGCACTCTTTCGTGCTTCAGGTCACTAGATGGAACATACAAGCTTTACATAGACCAAAAGAAAAGACATACAGACCTGTTGTGTGTGAAAGAACAAAGATGTTACAGGAGACAAAAATGGTGGCGTTGCTCATTTTGCTCACAAGCAGGATTATGAGCGCAGCCAACGTCTCCCGCTACGTCACGCTTAGCCCCAGTGACGTTGCTGGCTCGTGTTGCCCCCAAGTGTTCAGATACAAATAGAAACTTGACAATAAACATTGAAAATACATTTACAATAAAATGACACACTTAAACTCAAAAAAACGATTTTTGTGAGTGTCACAACAGTATTAACCACACAGTCTGACTCAACCCTAAATACCCTTTTCCTGAGGTTTGTCCTTTTGAGGGGACTTCTTATCACTTCATTGTATAAATGCTACTATCGGCAAGAGACACTGAGCTGAGTGTAGCCTGCTACCTAACTGAGCGTAAGAGAAAGTAAAAGGTGTTTTAAAATGCTTACTATATCTGATCTGTAGTAAAGAAAAAAACTTATTCTAGACCAGTGAACATCAATTGGCAGCCTGGCAAAATCTGGCTGACCCCTGAATATTGCTGAAAAATGCCCTGGTGAAGAAAAAAAACTCTGCTACTTTATCCATTAATTTTTTAAATCAAACGAAACAAATACCCTCTGAACACTATCTTGTGCCATGGCCTGCCTTCAGTCAGAAATAACCCCAGACTGGCAGCATGAAGAGATTCTCTTAGTGTCTTCACTGGTTCAGGTGAAGTTGGGTCAGTAACTCCTCTTCATGGCAGTAATGAGGTTTGAATGTAGAAATGTTTCTGACTAAAGGGCCTCTGACTTTTATGCATATGCCTCCTTGAAGCATGCATGCTTTGTGTTGTGATGATATCTCAGGTTATATTCTTAAGTAGAAGAAGACAGTTTGATTTCAGATAGCTTATAGTTGGACAAAGAATGCCTAAAAGCAGGTTCTGTAAATACAAACTTATCTGCCCATTCTCCATGCAGAAGCACTTCTGCATCAGCTTTCTGCTCAGGCTATTTGAGAGAGAAATTTTCTTAGCTTTAAATATATTCAGACAGCCTTTCTGAAGTTTCTGTTGTCATTATGATTATTATCTCCCCCACTGGTGTCAGTTTACACTGATAAATACACTGACAAATACTGTAAGAATAACATTAACTTGGAATAAAATGAAATAAATCAAATGACAAAATATAATTGAGGATAACATATTGCTTTTATTTATACTAGGAGAGCAACTAGCCCCACAGGTTCCCCTGAAAATAACCTTTGACCCTTGGACAAATGTCATTAATGACCCCTGTTCTAGACCGATGTGTTTTAGCTGGAGATTTTTAAACATCCGACAGATGACAGTCAAGCAAGGTCAGTTCAGATCAGACAAGAAGTTAGAGGGTTGGATTCATCCAATCACATGCTTTGTATGCGTTAATGTGAACCAAGAGAGCTCTTGCTCATTTGGGTTTGGCATTTTGCTTTGTCCCAAGTTGAGTGTTCAATACGGAGCCTACAGGGGATGTAAGGTCCATTTATAGTCATTTACTTGTGCAGAGGAGGGATTCAGAGCTGTCTTTTTGTAATAATTATGCCTGCTCTGAAAAACACCCCTAAATTGAAAATATTTGTAAAGGTACAACATGAAATGAAAAGACAGGATCAAAAACAAAACCTGAATAAATGAAAAGAATAAACAGCATCTATGATTCATCATGAAAGAGACCAAACCACATTGAGACAATAAGGAACAGGATCCTCTGCAGAAACTCATGCATTTAGAAGTCCTCATTGAGTGGGCCACATTAAGAGATCTGCATGAAGAGGTCTACATTAAGAGGTTGGTTCTTTTTTACATTGGGGGTGCTGTAGACGTGCTTGGAACACAGTTTTGGTGGTAAACCATGAAAAGTAGGTTTGGCATAACATGGCACAATTAACCCTCAGGACTGAAGAACACATTTAATGGTTGAGTAAACTCTCATCATGCCAGTGTTTTCCATCTTCATCAACAGAGGACCAGATCCCTCATGGTTTCCCCACCATTGACATGGGACCTCAGCTGAAGGTTGTGGAGCGAACACGAACAGCTACCATGTTGTGTGCGGCCAGTGGGAACCCTGACCCTGAGATCTACTGGTTCAAAGACTTCCTACCTGTGGACATCGACAGCAGCAATGGACGTGTGAAACAGCTGCGTTCAGGTGAAGCACTCTCAGACATACTCAGACAGGTAACTGTTGCAGGGAAGGGAAAAGACAGTTAAGATTGTGGCTGTAACTACTTTAAATCTAAGGTTCAGACAGACAACAGATATTGATGTGAAGCGTAAGAGAAGGAAGTATGAAGTATGGGAAGTATCGGCACTCTTTTTTGTAGGTTGTGTAATGTACAGTTTGTTATAGGAATTCATTTGGAAAAAGTTGAGAGATGTCAAACAAAAATGTAGATGTGGTCACCTTCTATCTGTTTTCGGACTCTTGAAAAAGGAGGGGGGTTTGACCTCTCAAGCCTTATCGGCCTGCTGGCGGGCCCTTTGCCATTCCTCTCAAAGTATCATCAGTAACACCTTTTTCAAACATTGGAACACTAAACGGCTTCAGGCTTAGATTCTTCACATTTCAGCCGCTGTTTTACAGTTTACTTGACCGACAAAATGTAATTAGTGAAAGAATTGCTCAGATGGTGATTACAACATCTGGGACATCCTACCTCTTTTGGGGTCCTTAAGTCATGTCCGTCGCCCGCTAGAGGCAAGATCGGGCCTAAAAAGTCCAGCCCGACCCGACCTGACCCAGGCCCGCCGGTATTAAAGCCCGAGCCAGCCCGAGCCCGATCAATTAACTTGATTTGCAGGCCAGAGACTGACACAAACCCGAAATTTTATATTTTATTTGTGAGGACTCAGGAGGAGGAGGAAAGGGAGGGGATGCGTCAGTCAAACCTGGACAGTTTGTCCTCATGTTTGTCTTTTCAATTCCCCTGTCTCAAGTTTGTTCTTAACTTCTTGCTGCTCCATATCGAAATACCAGGTCAAAAATATGTAATGGATGCGGAGGGGAAGATTAAAAAGAGGTCAGGGTCATGGTGTTCACGTGTGCAGGGCATGCTCTGGCTCTGCGGCTCCTGTTTGCATTTGCCCAAGGGCGTCAGTTTGTTTTGGTATCTTTTTAATTTCGGGTGGTTATATTTTTTCCCTGATCATTTTCTGTTAAAAAATGCTTCAGACAGCGTTAGATTTTCTAAACAAGGGTTTTTAACAGCTCTTTGTAGCTAAGGGAGACTCGCTACGCACCCCTATGTCATCGGTAAACAGGCTATAAACAGTGAAGTGGCGATTACTCTGAGACTGCAAAGAAAGCTCAGCTTCCCCTAAAATGGGAAAAATGGCTGTGTGTACATTTCACTGACCAACTGTGTGCTAGAATGCGTTCATTATTTGCTCAGAATTAGCGACTTATCACAGGAAACAGACACGACCTCCTTCTCACCCATTCCTGCAGCTCCAGTGCTTTTGGGGTGAGTGTCTACAGATTTCAATGCGGTAGCACTGCGTGAAACTGGATGGTCATTGGAAAATACTGAGCTTTATCCCGCCCATTGGAAGCTCAGCTTCTCTGGGGGTCTATGGAGCAATGGGCGGGCCCTGACGCTTGGCTTCTGCATTATGATTGGATGATCTATCTGAGGCTAAATCCCTTTTTGAGTTACAGTGAAATGAATGAATCAGTGATCTTAAAGTAAAACTTCTACCAGATCAAAGTCTTTCATTCTGTTGTTCTGAACTGATCCGGAGATTTCACCGAGCCCCAGCGACTTGGTCTTTGTTAAAAATTTAGAAACACACGGACCACAGCGCAGACTGTGTGAATTTGTGGCTGCAGTGGAAGCTGGTATAGTGTGCAGCGCTGACATTTTGTGGCATGCACGTTTTGAGTGTGAATTGGGGGTAACACATGAAGGGTGCAAACTGACGTCTGACGCCTATGCACTAGTTCAATCACCGGTTCGGGCCCAGTTGGCCTTTCTGTCCGGAGTTTTATGTTTCCCCTGTGGGTTCTTTCTGGGTACTCCAGCCTTGGTGATTCTAAATTCCTCGTAGGTGTGAGTGTGTGCATGAAAGGTTGTTTGTCTCTGTGTCAGCCCTGCAATTGACCGGCAAGGGTGTACACTGCCTCTTGCCCAATGGCAGCTGGTATAGGCTCCAGCCACCTGTGACCCTGAATAGGACAAGCAGTTAAGAAAATGGATGGATGGGTTTGAGGACAGATGTGGATGTTTATCTGGTGTGCCATAGTGAGGGTGAGGATGATCCCCCTCTTTGAAGAGATGCAGAGGACAGTTAGGGAAATCAGGGGGTGCACATCTACTCTGCCCAAAGACACCCAGATCTCACCAGCCCTTTGGAAATAAAGTTTCTTGCCCCTAACCCCTTATAGAAGAGCCTTTCTCAAATTACTGATAATGCCTGTATTTCCTGAACTGTCTGTGCTGCCTGTCCTCTCTGTATGGTCTGAATTGTCTGTACCGTCTGTAATCTGTACGCTGTCTATACTCTCTGGGCTGTCTGTACTGTCTGTACTCTCTGGGCTGTCTTTACTGTCTGTGCTGTCTGTGCTGTCTGAACAAGCTGAACTGAATGTTCTGTATATACTGCAAGTACTTTCTGTACAACCTGTTCTGACTGCACTTGTCTGAGCTGGCAATACAACCTGTACTGTCTGTACTTTTGAACTGGCTATACAACCTGTCTCTACCATCTGTACACTGTCTGTACTGTCTGAACACTGTCTGTACCGTCTGAACTAGCTATTAAACCTATACTGTCTTTGTTGTCTGTGCTGTCTATACAGCATGTACTGACAGCTTACTGTATTGTCCATAGTGTCTATAGGGTTAGGGTTAGCACTTTTTCTGTCCATACTCTCTGTACTCTGTGTTCTACCAGTGCTTTCTGTACATTCAGTACTACCTTTTCTTCTTTACTACCTGTTCTTTAGAGTTTCTTTAGCGTGCCAGCAAAATGAAGAAGTAGCTTGTGCATAATGACAGATCATCCTGGGTTGTTAGTGCATGCTTTGGGTCAACGCAAAACTCTGAGCTATACTCCTCCTGTGTGAGAATGTTTGATGCATGCTTTGCAGAAGACGCCTATTTTGCTACACAGTGCCCCATTTCATCTGCGCTAGGAATATGCTGAGTAGTTCTGTGTTTGACGTTGTTACGTTTCCTTATTAGATAGAGTAGGCAGAGTAATAGCGTGATTTGACAGGGACAGACTGATGTCGGGGGGGATGGTGTTGGTGGCTAATCAAAGGCTGCACCTGGACAATGAGTTGGAGACTCTGACTGACTCTGACTCGGGCATCTGGAGAAGACACTCGCTACACAAGGAAAAGGAAACATAACGGAACACATCACCACAAAAAGACACTTGTATATACACCTTCATAAAATCTGAACCAAGGAGATGGCTTGGAAGTCGAGGATTAGCTGGCTGTGGGAAAAAGAGACCGACTAGGGAGTGGAGGATGAGCTAACTGGCTGCAGAGGACTTGGCTGGGTGAGCCGCAGATAGGAAACAAAGAGTAGCCTGGCAGTGTAACAGATGTGTTTGGAAGCATGTTGGGGACATTGACTGTATAATCAGTGGACACCATGACAGTCTCTAACAGGCCCTAACTGAAGCATCCAAAAACGATATGACCCCAGGTGACTGTCCTTAGTATAGGTCAAAATCTCTGTTTCCTAATACATTCCAACTAAGAGACGGTAAAAATTCAAAAAATAATCACACCTCGTAGAACTGTTTCTCACATCCTTACACTGCAGTGATTTGGCCGCATTGTGCCCAAGTCCTCTTTTTTTCTGAGGAGTTTGTTTGTCATCAGTGATTGGACGTTAAAAACCGGGTCATAAGTTTCGTTTTACGATGATTGACATCTGCTGTTTGTGGGTCATTTTTATCAGGGAATTCTTCCCCATTTTTGGTTGATGAACACCTTCAGTTGCTCAACAGCCCAGGATCTTGGTTGTCATATTTTGCGCTTCATAAAGCGCCACAAATTTTCAGTGGGAGACAGGTCTGGACTGCAGGCAGGCCAGTCTAGTAGCTGCACTCTTTCACTACCAAACCATGCCATTGTAACAGGTGCAGACTGTGGCTCGGCATTGTCATGCTGAAATAAGCAGGGACGTCTCTATAACAAATGAAGGAAAAACATCTGAAACAGTTCAACAGATTTAGAGTCATTACTGTGTCAGTACAGAAAAAGAATTAAATGAGCTTGAAGGCTACAGACTTCTAACTGCTAGCAGAAAACAAAAAAGATGGACCTGCTGCCTTATTTGTGAAAAACAAAATGAATTGCAAAATTGTGGAGAAACTGTCATCAACAGGAGATCTTAAGGAATTTGTAACCATAGACATAGATTTAGAGACAACTAGAAAATATAATAATTACTTGCATGTAGAACTCCTGGATCATGTCTTGACACCTTCAAACTGAGACAGTCTCCCATCTTTCCCTCTGCCTGTCAATGCCTCTTCTGCCCTGCATTTGTATTGCAGCTTGTTCTTACGCCCTCACCGCCACCCCAGCATCCACCTGCAAACTCTGGGGTTAGCAGCCAATGCCCGCACAAGTAAGGGGGTTCTTTTAGCTTCAATACTGTTCAACGGTGAAAGGCTGTCCATTCTATATACAGTCTATGGTTGGAGACAGAGTACGACATTACCTGCACTGAGCCAGTGAGCAGGCTGTAGTATTATATTTGCAGTGCCAATGGCTGTCTAATACTGCACCTCTCTCAATGTGCTGAGGAAGCATTTCTCTATTCTTTCCATTCTGATACCAACGTTCATTATCACAGAACTGCAGTGCATCAGTGTTAATGAACTGAGTTAAGGAAAAGCATGCCTTCACAACAGTCCGAAAGATGACCAAGAAACAAGAGGGAAAGAAGACAAAAGACAAAAGACAAGCTCCCTCACAGCCCTTTCAAGACATACTGCAGTCTCTTGATGTCTCTTGTTTCTACCAAGTGGAAAGCAATGAATTTGTCATCCATGCATGCTTCTCAAGAGCATCTCTGGTGGCCATAAATGGGTCAGGTTGCAGGTTTGTCTCAAAGTGTCTGGGCCTTGTGGGGGCTAGTTTCTTAACAAGTGGGATGAGTAATAATGTGTTTTGTAGAATGTAAAACATTCTTTAATGAAATTACAGTAATGTACTGTTGCCCTAGAGTGAACCCACAGTTAACTTTAGAGACCATTCGATACAATAATAGCCCTATTTTACGACATTAGTGTCTTTACTATTTGAACCAAATGGCAACCTCTGGTCAAAATATATGACGCCTATGTGGAAGAGCTATAATCTGCAGTTCATCAAGTGTCCAGCTGATTTCTCTAACAGCAAACAACATACAGGAGTGAATTTTTTTTTTAGTGCAGAAGTTTAGAAGGTATTAAGATTGCGAGTTTGCCCAAACAGAGGCAGAGCTCAGCTGATTGACGGATGGGTATCCTATAGTTGTTAGTGTGGAGGCTCAAAGCTGTCACAGAGACTGCATTTACTGTCCAGTCCATGGTTTGAACTTAAGTTTCTAAACAAAATTGTCATTATTAGCCTGTTGTAAAAATTCTGATGATATTGTATCGTTTTAACCCAAACACTTTTACACCTTGTAGATGTAGATTTAAATCAACATCAAAGTGGACATTCAGTAAGTAAGGAACTTGAGTATCAGATATTTGTACCTTTTTTTAAACAAAATCAAAAATACTATTTCTACACATTTTAAATTTGCATGTCCATGTAAAATTCCAGTTTGAGTCTCTTGAAATATTTTATTACATCAAATCCAAGGCAACCCCAGGAGGAGATTTAACTATCAAGTGCTGGTCACTGCATGGGAAAAGTTGTGAGCCATTAGAAGTGTTCAAAGGAAAATGTCTGTGAAAGTGTCTGGAGCCATGAAACAACCTGACACACAGAACTTAGACAGAGCAAGACAGAGAGATGGTCACTGAACTCAGGTCACTGAACACTTTTCCTTTGAAGTCCTGTTTTTTCCAAAACTACTCCTGTACATTACTGCCCAGCACTGCCCTCTGAAAGCTGATGATGTTCCCTTCATCAAACCTAGGGGCACACAGCTTCCAGAACCCTCTTTTCCCATAGTTCATCACCTTTCTGAAACACCTCAGTGCTCCTCAACAGTTGCTTGGTTTATAATCCAGACCATTCTCAGAATCTGTATAGCAACCATCATTTTTGTATTGTTGGCACTATATGAACCAATATGTCCTCACGTCTCCATAAATCTGTAATTATTCCCAAGCACAGCAGAGATCATAATTGTTGTTATGAGTACTTCACAAGCCAAGGAGATTTTTTTAGGCTTGGCTGGAAAAAGCAAAAAAGCAGGGTAGAAGAAAATCACTGAAGTAAAAGAAGTGACTTTTTGATCAAAATTTTCAATCGACAGTCATGAAGCAATAAGATGCTCTAATATTTGTCCAACACGGTGAGAAAAACTCGATAATCTACTTTTCCTGCCATTCTTCTCTTTTCTTCACTTTTGTCCCACATCTATCTAACTGTTATCTCTGATCCTATTTGCATTCAAATTACCTCACCAGGTGGTACACCAATCAGAGGTAAGAATGCCAAAAACAGAGAACGTCAGCTCATCACCATCTCTGGTCACCATGTGTACCATTGTCTCTGTCTTCACCTCTGTGTGTCTTCATTGTAGCTCTCTGTCTTTATCCCAGCTATGACACACACTTGCTCTACCTCCACTACACTCCACTTTTATAAATGAGGGACATATTCACAAAGCCAACCTGTAAATATTCTGTCCATTGTTTGCCTCATGAAGGTTTCTAAGTGTTTCTTTATTGACTCGTATATATCACAGGGACAGGGGAAGGAAACTGTACTGCAGAAATTATACAGAGCAGATTAGGGTTAAGATATTGATATTGTACACTGATTTCATATGAGCTAAAGAATTTTAATGAATTATAATGGCCTGCATCCAAAATCTCAAGTGTAAGCATTCCTGTACAAGCAGTCCATTCCAGACTCTGCCCCAGCAGCATCTGGATCCAGCATGCATGATTGCAAGGACAGTGTGTGCTAAGGTGCTAACATGGTACCAAGGAGTAGAAGTGATGTTGGCTGTGTAGCAACATTTTTCATTAGAGCCTGAAAAAGTGCTGAGTGCAAAACTTATCATGCACAAGGTTTCTTATGGTGGCACAGAACTGAATACATTTACACTTAAACATTCCCCCAAAGCTTATTCAAACCTTGAAGACCTACAGATAGAGCTGAACATCGCACCATTCCTGCTCATACAGTGTCGGACTACAACATAAGGCTGCAATATCAGTACTGTATCAAAAGTAAAAAGGTTGTATTGAGCAGATGACATACTGTGTGTGTGTGAGAGATTGTGTGTATGTGTGTGTGTGTGTGCATGAGTGTGTGTGTGTGTGTGTGTGTGTGTGTGTGTGTGTGTGTGTGTGTGTGTGTGTGTGTGTGAGGGGGAGCCAGCTAGTGATGGATGTAAATCTCTCAGTGTCTCTGTAAGTTTCTGCTCTTGCTGCAGACACGGTGAAGGTAGTCCTCACTCCACATAACACCATAGGTAACTGAACCAACACACATGCTCATGGTCTCAGACAGGTACTCAACTCTGTGTTTAAAACCCATCCCATGATGCATTTCAGGATTCTATTCTGAAATATGTACATTCTTTACATTTTATTTTTTCTGTTCCTAATTTTGACAGCAAATTGCATGACACCTGTCACATCCATCGTCAAAATCTAAAAGTAAAATCCAGTTTAAATGTATTAATAATCTCATTTTAAACCTCACTTATGTACTGGTAACTGATTATTAAATGTGTGAGTGTCATGATATTGTGAGACACATTTGTGTATCCTGCTGTCAGGTAAGTCACAGTTTAAATTTCACGTGTTCTGCACTACAGAGAAGAAGCTCATTGGGATATGGATCAGTGGCAGGGTTTATGGGTGAACTAGATTTAGTGCTGCTGTGTGCACCCTGCTTCAGTTTGGAGCAAAGTAAGAACAGTGGTGCTCTGTTTTCACCTGTCAATAAAATAATGCAAACAATGATAGATATAAGTGTTTAGATAAATGTTTCTCACACTGTGAACCTTCTTCCTCTATGGTTCCATGATTGTTGGGGAGCAGCACCTTCACCATGCTGCAAGTATGTCCCACTTATGACACTGTCATTATCACATGACACTGTTGTAAAGACATTATTAGGAAGCTATACATGGGCTCCTTGGGAATGGACAGGCCATTACACAGTTCAATGCGGTTTGTCCTTCAGAGAAAAACAAACAAAGAAAAACAAACCAAAAGTTTTTTTCGGACAGTTTTAAAACAAAAAAGCAAACTAAACTTGTTACAGAATCAGAATCTAAGTTTAGCCTCTTTTCGTGTGTTGGTTTCTCATGTGTAATCCAGATCTGAACTCTTATACCCTCCACCTCTACAGGTGCTCTCCAAATCGAGAACAGTGAAGAGTCAGACCAGGGGAAGTACGAGTGTGTGGCAGTCAACAGTGCTGGAACTCGCTACTCAGCCTCGGCAAACCTCTACGTTCGAGGTAAGGTGCTTCCTCACCCCAATGAATTAAAGAGATGCCTGAACAACAGAGTTCTCTAATCATCAGGGGTCTGTTTTATAAGTGTGTGGAGTTGACCAAAGCCTAAGATCTGGAAATGGGGTGTGACAAAATTAGTGTTATTTATGACAACATGTGAAAACAGGTGTAAACTGTATGCCCTGCAAATGCACTTGAAGTCAGAGATGGTGTTTTGTACAGTTGTTTCAAATACGGGTAAGTGACGCCAAGGGTTGTCAGGATTAATCGATTTTACATTTACCACAATCATAAACAGACATGGTAAGTTATTCATAAAAAATCTTAGAAGCCATGATTACTGCCTCTTATCACCTGTTTCAGCGTGTTTACCTGCTTCAGCATTATGTCTCTGTTTCAGAGTTTGGGAGAACGTTAACTGTCAATCATCCTCATCAGCTGACACTCACACAAGCTAAGCTTAACAAGCGTTAAGGTCCTTTTTTTAACCGGTGGTTGTTTATTTCAAGGTGTTCAGTTTAATTCTGAGGGTCTTAAAAGGAGACATGATTTCACCATTTGTCTTCAGACTGATTCACTCAGAACTGTCAGCTGCTGCATAAACACCGTGCTGGGAAGGGTGCGCTTGATTCATTCACCCAGTCTGCCCAGTTTGTGGATTAGCCACTGTGGATGGGTGTTATTTTTCATTAGGAGAGTTCATTAATTTCACAGGTAAACTCTGTGCCATGTAAAGTGCCGCATTACAATACATATAATATAAATCCTTATATTACCCCTAATTTTAAAGATAATGATTCCAGTTTGAGGAAGAGAAGCATAAAAAAAGCTGATTACTTTTTTGAATGTGAATATTTTCTGTGAAATTGGGTGAAATTAATCTTAAAAGTGCCTGCAGTTCCTAAAGCTCATTATTCTTTTGTATTACACTATTTTAATTAAAATTAAGGAGTATTGAAAAATTTTATTTTAATGAAAGTTAATGTTTAATAGTTCGAGCATCATTAAACATTTTTTAAAGACAAAAATTAAAATCTCGCTGTTTTCTTTCTTACTGTCAATAATTGTGAATAATCGTAAAATAGCAATATTTTCTCTCACAATAATCAGGTTTAAAAGAATTGAAATCGCAACAACCACAGTGACAGCACACATCAGTGCCAGTGCGTCCAACATGCCTGGCTGTGCACACTGCCTTTACACAGTGTTTGTATATTTACAGGACACACTACGATCTGCCTTTTTTATTACAACAGAGATCCAGCCAAAATCTCCATCTTCAATTTCATTTTAAGGGAAATTTTTCACATTTATGCAGGTTTTACAAAGCTGTTTTTATCAGGAACAGGTTTTCTTGCCATTGCAAAAATAATGAAAAACCATCCAGTGTGCACTTGAGGCTGACTACATAAGTACTATTAATAAGAGTTCCACAGCAAAAACAGATTCTAGCCTCAGACAAAAAAAGACATAGGTATAAAAAGCTTATGTTTTGAACTGCACAGAGTTTAGAAGCTGTGAAGAGAACAAGTTTGTCCAATCAGAGGCAAAGCTAGTGTGACTGACAGGCGGGCACACCATAGCTGTTAACAGGCAGTTGATAGGCTCCAAAACCCTACTTCATGAATATGAAGAACACATGCAGATCACCAGAACGCGCAAAATTCTGGGAGGAGAAGACGCAAATGTGATCATTCAGCACCTGCAAAGTGATTTATCAAACCTGGAATGCTTTGCTGGCACTTATTTAGGGTTTTTATTTTGCACGTGTGAAAAGCAGGTGCAAAGTGGAATAGCAAATAGCATTATGCACAGACGGATGGGATCAAATACAACAAACTACCACTATGATCAAATACAACTAACTATGAACAAATGTTTGGACATCTCCACTACCCAAGTGATCTAAAGTACTCTTAAAAGCTCATAAAAAAACCCACAAAAAACCCCCAGAACCTACAATATGATTTGGATTCTCTCTCTTTCTCCTTCTCTCTCTCTGTGCATCATAATTAAATTTATAATTAAATTGTTGAAAAACAGCTTTAGTTTTCCTGTGTTTTAGTGCTCTTAAGTGTAGATTCTTAGATTTGTGGAGAGTCAGTGCTTTTTGTCCAGTAGTTTTTTCTGTAAATTCAGATTAGGTGGGGGGATGTAAAGCATTTTGTTCTGCAGGCTGTGCTAAAGGATGAGTTTATCCCTTTGTAGAGCTGGCAGAATGTGCAAATTGTGATAATGTTCACCTTATGGCAAAATATAAGGTGAACCACATTTCCTTTTTGAAGACTTCAGAGTTAGAGTGAGATCACAGCTTGCCTGTCACCTGACAGATGTATCCCTTGCGCTGATAAAGATTAAAAGACTTAAACATCCATGTTGAATTTCTGAGACAATGTAACGGTGACGTTGCTTAATTGAAGCAACTATATCCTTGAGATTAACTCCGAGATAAAAATATATCCCAACTAACTCCTGAACTGTCATTTTTATTACAAGGACACAGAAGACTGGCTGGTTTTTGTTGTGCAGCTGATATGTGGTGCTCATGAGAGGGTTTTCCATATATGATGTTGACTGTGTCTCTATTTTTCATTTCCTCTACCTAGATCTGCAACTCTGTGGATTCAGACGTCATTTTTCGTTTACAGTCACTCTGCTCTTTCAGTCTCTTCATGCAGACAGACGGTAGCCTACGCTAAATCCTCTTTCAAATAGGGCAGTCTGCTCCTGTGATCAACTGCATGTGCTATCTTCATAGATCATTCGCAACATGCCCACTTTTTTAGTTTGCACACGCAATTTAGCGCTGTTTATTTGGGATCTTAGTATATCAGGCTCTTAGAGATGTGGCACAGCAACGGAAAAGATTGAAAAGACCTCTGCTACAGGCTCTGACTGTGTACAGCTCAGAGTTTGCTCCCGGTCTTCTGCGTTTATCTCTAATAGATTGTGCACTGAGCATGTAAGTCATTTTCAGGTCTTGTCTGGTGTAAACAGCACTTACATTGAAATGGAAATCCAATAACCAGCCTTTGTAATGACCTAGGTGAGCTTTGTCTTCTGCGGAGTTCCTGCTGCTTATTTTCACTTTTGCAGCTTACCGTTTGGCCTTTGAGCTCCCACAACAAGTAACATGGTGCCAAGTTCTGTGCATCTATCATTTTGATGCCTGTTTTGTAATTTTCTTCCGTGTTTGTAGTTGTCCATGTGCCTTCCATCTCTCCATCTGGAGTGTTCAAATCTTCCCCCTCTTTCAAGGAAACTGTAGGCCAGTGCAATGCGGCATCACCATACTCCAAGCAGATGTGATTTTAATGTCCCGTGCCAATGTCCTGGAAGTTGAAAATTCATCTGTGGGTGTGTTTGTCTTAAAGCCAGGTGTGGTCAGGCATGCGTTTTGCATGCTGCCATCTCAACATCTGCACGAAACAGCTGCACCATGGACCCAAACGTAAACCTGGTCTAAATTCTCAAAGCTGCTGCAGGAAACCTGCTGTTTGTCTATTTTCCCCCCTCTATGATCGTTTAACATCTTATGCTCCACCATAAGGGCAGCGAGAAGAATGATGGTTTGACTTCTGTTGCCTAAAAGTTAACAGCCCCCCCCCCCAGCAGAGTTTTCCGATTTTTTGGCCTTTTCCTCAGAAAATATGAATGGTAACACAAAAACCATTCTGTCTCTCATGGTTAGATGTTGGGTGAAGACATTTATTAACAAACAGTTGTGTTTACTATTTTAAATCATAATAACAACAGACACTTCAAAAATGACCCTGTTCATTTTTTTATACACACACTGATTACAAGCAAATAGATCACAGGTGAGGATGGTTACCTTTAGTAGACATTCAAACACATTTGTCTTCACTTTTGTGCATAAACTTCTTAACAGGGTCATTTTTGAAGTTCCTGTTGTCATTATGATTTAAAAAAAAAAAAACTATTTTTTTTTCAATAAATGTCTTCACCCAACCACTAACCATGAGTGATAGCAAGGATTTTGTGAAATCATTCATATTTCTGAGAAAAGGCCAAAAAAATCAGAAATTCTGCTGGGGGGTGTAAACTTTTGGGCACAACTGTATGTGTGTGTGTATGTGTGTGTGTTTGTGTGTGTGTTTGTGTGTGTGTGTGTGTGTGTGTGTGTGTGTAATAATTTCCTGAATTACTTCGTAATTCTGTTGTCTCTTTGACTTTTCACCCCCATGGCTAAAAGAGCAAATTTTTTTCCTGTTTTACTCTGTTTCTTCTTTTTTCTTCCTTCCTCTTCTTCTTTCCTCATTTCCTGTTTCGTTTATTCAATTATTTTTCTGATTTTGTTTTGATTTCTCCATTATCGTTGCTCTGCACCATCCAAAAACACTTTCTGAATCTCACCCCTCAGATCAACGGGAAGGTTGGTTTCTTCGCTCTTTACCCCTTCTGCCTGAGGCCTGGCAGACTGGAGCCGTGCTGCGCCGGATTGTGTCTTGGCGCCTTAGGCCCGTCCCAGCCTTTCATTCAGGACCTATTATTCCCACCATGTCTCACCCAGTCTCACCCTGCATCCCCGTGTCTCATCCTGCCCCACCGTGCCCCACCCTGTTTCACCCTGTCTCACCCAGTCCCCTGCTACATGCTGGTGCATGATGCCTTGCCTGAGAGGACAAAGAAGTCTCTCCATTTAATTCATAATATTGAAAATACGTCAATATAAAAGGGGACTTTGTGAACTATTATCTTGCTAACATGCTAAGTGAAACACTTAACACATTTTCATTTTGGTTTTAGTTTTGATGATCATGGCTCAGAGAGATAAGACATTGGAAAACCATACTGCTAATTCTTCTATTAAAATTTCCTTAATAATATCCAGGAGGAGAACTTGTCATCTAAAAATGTTAGTCATTGATGATACTTGTGCATCCTCACCAGCCAGACCTTTTTCTCCCTTCTGTCTGTTCATTTGATGACACAGCACTCTGTTAGCAGACAGCCCCTTTGGGGATGACTGGCTGTGGATCACTGTCTGCTGACTGAGTGTGTCTGTAACCCCCTCTTGCCTATTGTCATAGGTGGCGCTGTCTAAGCTGGAAAAAGTGACCCAAACCCGGACTTAAAAAAAAAGAAAAAGAAAAAAAAAGAAACAGAAGTACGTACACACCATAGACTGTATACAGAGTGGACAGCTCTGCCTTTCACTGTTGTACATTTTTGGAAGCCAAAAGAACCACCTTACTGGAGCTGGATTCGGCCAGCATTGCGCAGCCAGAGTCTGTGCAGTTGAGATATTGGGTGGAGTGGGGTATCAAAAAAGCAATGGACAAATACATATATTTTTTTTGAAGGTCCAATCTCATTTTTGCTCTCTTTCCTGAAGTTTCTTACATCCTTGATAAAAACCACTCAGGAATGGCAGCTGTCAATCATCATAAGACAAAACTTATAACCTGGTTTTTGATGTCTAATAACTAATGAAAAGCCAACCTTTCAGAAAAAAAAGAGGACTTGAACACAGTGCAGCCAAATATCATCTTCATACCACCGCAGCGTGAGGATGTGAGAAACATTCCGACGAGGTGTAAAAAAATTTTTAAGTTTCACTGCGTCTCATCTGGAATGCATCTGGAGAATGGGATTTTGAGCTATACTGCATCCAGCCACCAGGGGTCATGGCGTTAGTGTAGACCTCAGTTAGAGCCGATTGACAGTGTCCACTGGTTATGCAGTCAATGGTACACACCTCTGGCAGGAGTGTTTTAATTGGTGTAAATGTGGGCCATAATCTTTAAAATTAAAACAGAAAAAGATTCAAGGCATTTTATTAACATTACAAGAGTCAAACAGTTTTCCCTTCCCTGAGTAACCAACCAAATTGAATTGAGATGCACCTGTATTGTCCTAAGAAGCCTGATCCTCTGAATTTTGTGAAATGAGCATGTCAAAGAACCGAGCTGTGCTCTCCACAACCCAGATTTAAAACTTAAGAAAGACACCCCCCACCCATATTATTGTGGTTTTCAAACTGCTGTGTATCATCTTTGGATTTCCTGTGGAAAGAGAGTAGAGTAGAGTAGAGTACAGTTTCAAAATGCCAGTAGATGAAAAATGAGTGAGACAAAAACAAACTGAGTAAGAAACTTATTTCAAACAACAGTCAAAGTAAAAAGTCTATCCACCAGCCACTGTAAGTAGCTGGAATATACATTACATCTGTCAGGAAATAAGTTGTGGTGTGAAAAGGCATTACGTTTTTAAAAGTCATTGATTTTTTTTGTTGATGAGGCTGCATGACATTCACTGAAGATAATTATCAGTGTGGTCTGAGTGTAGACATTGTGCTCATGTCACAAAAGTGTGTAAGTGTGCATGCAAAGCTTTTGGTGTCTTTGCATCATGTCATCATCTGGATTCATTATAAAGCATGGTTCATGGCAGCAATCATCTACTATCTCACCATCATTGGAGAAACGAGCAAGCTTCATACATCAGCACCTGTTCATCAAATCTTCCCCAGTCAGAATACATGTACAACACTTTTCCCCTTGAACCTGTTCAGCTCAATTATGAGAAGGAGAATGTAGAAGAGCTCACTGTAGTGAGTGGAATTTTTTATTATTATTAAATTATTTATCATATATATTTTTTTATTAATAAAAGAGAGAAAAAAATTAAGAATAACAGAAATTCTTCTGATGAATTCAACATGAAGGATTTCAAAAAACTTCAACCAGAAATTCATTCTTGGTGAAAGTTTTTGCTCTGCATAGACCCATTTATTTCTCTTTACTTTTCAGGGCTCAGAATCCAGAATCAATTAATCCAAATAACAAAGAGACATGCTAAGGACCAAGTGACAAGGACAAATGTCTATCAGAGAGATAAGATGAGAACCAGTACAGGTGACACTGTCCCCATCCCTGAGTCTTTAAAAGCACCACAGCTCCCAGAATCACTTTCAGCTGCTGACTCCAAATTTATTCACTCAATTTTTAAGTGTGACAAAAAAAAATTAATGTACAGCATTTACTATTTTCTTGAAAAGTAACTTGCCTGTTTTCAAGCTCACTGATTTCAGATGAATACTGATGATAAGTATTTTTCTTTTTTCATCTCTTTTTATTCTTAAAATGACAAAACATCAAGCCCTGTCCCTGGGGTAACTAGCAGGACGCAGTCAGCTACTGCTGACCTCAATACATCTTGAAAGAGCTTCAGCAGTTTTTAATAGTTTTGATGAATTGACCCTGAACACAGGTGGGTGCATTTGTAAGCTTTGTAGCTATGTTAATAACTTTCCTTGCACAAGATTTCCACTTCTTTTCATTTTGTGCAAAGTTCTTTTTTACACTTTCAATCAATATTTTGTCAGACAGTACCTAGTCAAATCCTTTCCCTAAGATATTTTAGACTTATCAGTAAAACATGCTTTGCAGGAGTTCTTCCTAACTGGTCTCACATCAGTTCAATTTGTCCTGTCATACAGTAGCTCCACAACATAACAGAGAGGATTGATTGTTGGCTGAAAAAACCCAGTCAGCCAGGCTTTATTAATGAAACACTCAACTGGAATGCTTTCAGGAGGTAAAACTGAGTAAAACTTGGTGGGTCAGTTCTGATGTTATCGGACCATTTTGTGTTTATGAGGTTAGTGTTTCCCCACATCACTCACTCAAACTCACACCATGTGTCCTCTTACAGTCCTTCTCTCTGCTCCTGCAGTTCGACGTGTGCCTCCTCGTTTCTCCATCCCCCCCAACAACCATGAGGTGATGCCAGGTGGCAGTGTCAACCTGACCTGTGTCGCAGTCGGTGCCCCAATGCCCTATGTCAAGTGGATCGTTGGCGAGGTGGAGCTGACCAGGGAGGACGAGATGCCTATTGGCCGAAATGTCCTGGAGCTTACAGCTATACGGCAATCTGCCAACTACACTTGTGTGGCCATTTCTTCCCTTGGCATGATCGAGACTACGGCCCAGCTCACTGTCAAAGGTAAGAAACATTTGAAATATTTAAAAAAAAATGTAATGAATGGTTTATTAGAGCTGAAAGGAAGATGAAGCTTACAGTGAACTCTGTCTCCATGAAACATTTCCAAAGAATTTAAAACTGGATAAAACAAATTTTATAAATGATTCATAAGGGGATAGAAATCAACTGTCTTCTGACAAACTACAGGACATGGTTTGCCTACAGGACACAAGAATTTGATGGAAGCAATGCTAAGAAGACAACAACACATGAAAGTGTGAGAAAGAGCCCACAAAGGGAATGAAGAAGATTCCTTAGATCCTCGCTTAATACCCACAGCCAGCATTGCACCCAGGTTTACTGCACACTGAACATCCATAACCCTGTCACACAGTGGATTGTAGGTTACAGTTGGGCCTGGAGCATGCACAAATGTAATAAAGGTGTTCAAAAGAAATCTAAAAACCAGCTTCTGAGCGTTTGAATCAACCACTTAACCCCTGATTCAGTAAACAATAAAAAAAATAATTCCACTCACAGCAGCGACACTGCACCCCTCAAACTTAAAAAGAAAATTGAAGATAGAGTATGTTACTCTGCAAGGTTACAATTTGTACAAGTAGTTAAAAAATGGGTATGATTTAAACATAGATTATATGTTTTAAATCATGGGTTAATACATGAATTATTGGGTTGATACATGAATGCAAGGAATATTGATTTATTCCATGAGTTGTTACATTAATGCATTGGTGCTAACATTGAATTTGTGCATTGGTTATTACATTACAACATGTATTGTTACATGTACATATTGGTTATTACATTCATGCATGCATTATAACATTAATATGCAGATTACATTTAAACATTGGCTTTAACATTAATACATTAGTTGTACTTAACTACATGGGTTTATACATTGAAACATGGGTTATGGAGCACAGATGGCCTAGTGGTAAAGGTCACACTCCAAGAGATTCGCCTTTGAGCGAGTGGCCCGGATTTGAGTCAAGCCTGCTGGCTCTTTTCTCGTCACTCCCAACTCTCTCCCTTAACCCACGAGAGTGTTGGGGCCCTGGAGATAAAATGTGTTGGCTCACTTAAATGAAAGCAATAATTGTTTTTACAGAATGTGGCTGTAATGGTCTTCTCAAGGACACTCTCTTTGTGTTTTTTTTTAATATCGCTTAGATATGCTCTCCATATGTATTTTTTTATATATAGAAAAAATAAACCCACGAGGGAAAAAGAAACCCATGGGAAACAGGCCAGCCACTCAAAGGCAAACTTCTTGGAGCGCTACCTTAACCACTGGGCCATCTGCCTAGTGGTTAGGGTTGCTCTCCATATCTCCAGCTCTATCCACTGTCCTGCTCTATCCATTAAAGGCATGAGAAGCCCAAAAATTAACTTTAGAAAAAATGTTTTTTTTGTGAATAAATGGATTATTACATTAATACCTGGGTAACTACATCGAAAAATGGGCAAAATAGACATTTATGCTGTGGTTATAACATTGATACGGGGGTTAAAACGTGTTTTTCTATTAAGGACTAGGTAACTGCATTATTACATGGCTTATTAAACTAATGCATGGCTTGATAAATTAAGACATAGGTCATTTATGCATGGGTTTATACATGAGTAGATTTGATATTACATTAACATATGGGTTAATACATTGAAACATGGCTGATTTCATTTATGCTTGGGTAATACAAAAATACAGGGGTAATAACATTAGTGCATAAGTCAGTTAATTTATGTATGAGTTATGGCATTAATACGTCAGTAAAAATATTAACATGTGGGTTTTAATGGAGATGCATGAATTATTAAGTTACTTCATGGGTTTTGCACAAAGGCATGAGTTCAGAATCAGAATCAGAATCAGAATCGCCTTTATTGCCAAGTATCTTCAAGAAGCATACAAGCAATTTGACTTTGGTTTAACTGTGCTCTCTTTGTACAAAAACAAGTAAGAATAAACATTAACTATTTAATATATAAAAGAACAGATATTAAATAACTACAAATTAAAAATATTAGGAATAAAGAGACTTTGTAAAAAGAGGAAGAAAGAAAAATATATATTTATAAATATATATTCAAGTCAAATAGTGCAATGAAAATGTGCAACAGAGGATGTGCAAGAATGTGCATGAGACACGACAGCGCGATGACAGGTTGTTTTTTTTTGTTTTTTTTTTAACTGTTCATCAGTGTGACGGCCTGTGGAAAGAAACTGTTCATGTGTTTGTATGTCCCAGTCTGTGCCTGTCTTGTTTGGAGGCAGGGGGTAACCAAACAGAGATGGAGGTGCACAGAACAGACTGGATGATGGAAGTGTAGAAGATAATGAGCAGCTCCTGGGGCAGGTTGAACTTCCTGAGCTGTCTGAGGAAGAACAACCTCTGCTGCGCCTTTTTCCTGATGGAGTCTATTGGCCCTTTTCCACTGACCCGTCTTGGCCCTACTCTACTCGGCTCTACCCGACTGCATTGTTGCATTTCCACTAGCGCGGTACTACACGGCAGACGCCAGTTTTTAGTACCTGCTTTACCCTGGTTCTAAGCCAGTAAAGCCACCTTCATGATTCCTAAATAAGTTTAAAGTCCTTTTTAAACGAAAAAGAAGTTAACAGCAACGATAGTTTGGTTTAAAGGGTCTTTTTCAATTAAATCAAAGTTCGTCAGCACAGGAGCGATCTGTCTGCCACGAGCGTCTTTACGCACCAATCAGTCCATTTATCCACAGGGAGCCAAAAAGGAAAATCAGTTCAAAGAAGAATGATTGATCAACAAAAAATCTCCGGTACACCAGGCCCAAAAATAAGAAATTAAAGCGATCTCTCAGGATCTAGTGAAGAGTTGACGTCGGGAAGCAGCTCCCTTGTTTCCTCTGCGTGCAGCAGCACAAGGCTGTTGTTTACCTCCGTTGTCATGACGCCCGACATTGAGCTGATGTATTTCTTTAATGAAATCTTTGGAAAGCTTTTTTTTCCCTTTAAAGACCATGGTGGCACATATGTTAGTACAAAATTATGTTTGTGCCGCGTTATAGATGACATGCACACACTTCTGCGCAGCACTTTAGCGCAGCTGTGTTATAAGATCCACGCCCACCGTGAGTCTGTAGTCTGGCTAGTGGAAAAGCTAACCAAACCGTGTAGAGCCGAGTAGAGTAGAGCCGAGCCGAGTAGGGCTGGAATTGTATAGTGGAAAGGCGCCATTAGTCCTGTGGTGGAGGGTTTCTTTGGGACTGGGATGATTGTGGAGTGTTTGAAGCATGATGGGACGAAGGGATGAAGATCGGAGCCAGCTGCTCAGCACAGGCTCTGAGACAAGAGGGGGAGACACCATCAGGTCCTGGAGCCTTTTTGATCTTTTGTCTGTGAAACTGCTGGCACACGTCCTCTTCCACAGATCTTCAGTACTGGGGGGGTTGCAGTGGGAGTAGAGATGACCAGGGGTGCAGGTAGCCCATTGTTGTCAGGGTGGGTGGGGGGTGTGATATAGTCTCTTTCAAACCTGGTGTAAAACAGGTTCAGCTCCTCAGCCAGTTGCGGGTTCTCCGCCAGGAGGGGGGATGGTCTCCTGTAGTTGGTGGCGTGCTGAAGGCCTCTCCACACTGACGACGGATTGTTAGCAGTGAATTGTTTCTCCAAATCTCAGAGTAGCTCCTCTTAGCTTCTCTGGTCTCCTGTGTCAGTGTGTTTCTGGCCTGTTTGTACAGGAGCCTGTCCCCACTTCTGTAGGCCTCCTCCTTGGCCCGTTGAAGGTGCCTCAGTTTCCCAGTGAACCAGGGTTAATTGTCGTCGTATGTGCAGAATGTCCTGGTCAGGACACACAGGTCCTCACAAAAACTGATGTAGGATGTCACAGTGTCACAAAGTCCATGGATGTCAGTGGCTGCAGCTTGAGAGACACTCCAATCTGTGCAGTCAAAACAGGCCTGTAGCTCCTGCTTTGACTCTTCAGTCCACCTCTTCACTGTCTTCACTACAGGCTTTGTAGATTTCAGTTTCTGCCTGTAGGTAGGGATGAGGTGGATCAAACAGTGATCAGAGAGTCCCAAAGCTGCACGGGGAACAGAGCGATAAGCGCCCTTTATTGTAGTGTAGCAGTGGTCGAGAATATTTGCATCCCCGGTGGGAGTTATTACTTTAGTCCATGGCTCATTAAATTAATGCATGAGTTTTGACACAGTAACATGGGTTAAGTTCAAATTAATACATGGGTCATTAGAGTAAAACATGGCTTTGTACATAAATGCAAGGGTAATTTGATTTATACATGGGTAATAACATTCATATATTGGTCATTGTGTTAATACATCAGTTTCATGTGTGTCATTAGAATAAAGTAACAAGTCAAATTATGGTTCATGCAAGTGTACAGTATTAAGCTCCTCTTACCATTGATATATTAGCCATTAGACTCTCAACCCTCTCACTCAGTCAGCTGATACACACGGGCTGGGTTCTGCCTGAAAATTCTGGACCAGTGGGGACATTCGCACAATCTGAATAGTAGTGCAAAATTGCGGACAGTGTTTTGAAAAAAACTTGATTAAGATTTAGATTAATAAAATGTTTGCTTTGAGAGGGGGATACTCATGTCAATGTGTTTCTGATGATATTAAATATTGGTATTCTCAACACATAGCTTTGCATCATTATACATGCAGTCATCTGACCTGCAGACATCTGACACAATGCAGGTGCTTGGTCTGTCAGCTTTGATCAGAAGAGGACAGAAACATTCCTGCACAATAGCTTACATCCAAAAACTGTTCGTTTGTTTTTAAGTTTTACAGACATAAAAAACAGGATTCTGGGGGCTTGTGCTATTAACTTCTCTCTTTTTTGTGACCCTAAAACAGCTCTGCCCAAGCAGCCTACCACCCTTATTGTGACAGAAACCACAGCTACCAGTGTCACCCTGACATGGGACTCTGGTAACCCCGAACCGGTGTCCTACTATGTGATCCAGTACCGTCCCAAAGTGTCTGACAACGGCTTTCAGGAAATAGATGGAGTGGCAACAACCCGGTACAGCATCGGGGGCCTCAGCCCCTTCTCAGAATACATGTTTCGTGTCATGGCGGTCAACAATGTTGGCAGGGGGCCTTCGAGCAGCATCAGTGCCCACACAAGTGAGCAGGCCCCCTCATCGCCTCCTCTTCATATCCAGGCACGCATGCTCAGCTCCAGCACTATGCTGGTCCAGTGGGAACCTCCAGAGGAGCCTAACGGCCAAATCCAGGGATACCGGGTCTATTATAGCTCGGAGCTCGACAGCCCACTCAGCACCTGGCAGGAACAAAACACATATAACAGCAAGCTGATCACCATCTCTGGCCTCACCACAAATGTCACTTACAACCTGAGAGTGCTGGGATTCACCTCTGTAGGAGACGGACCGCTGTCTGATATTCTGAGGATCAAGGCCCAGCCCGGAGGTGAGAACAGTCTGATCAAATTCAAAACTAATAGCTACATAAAGCTGAGATGTAGTCCTTCACCATCATATTAGAAGTTTTGGTAACACTTTTTTTAATGGAGACCAAATTTGTAGTGCATTACGAGAACATTCATAGTGAATTATAATGGTCATTATAAACATTCATAAAGTCTTATGACCATACTCAGAAGACTTTATAAAGCACCATTTCAACAGATGACTAACTTGGAATCTAGCTTATGATGTCTTATAAACCCAGGGGTCTTAGGAGTGTTCTTAGGTGGTTATAAACTGACTGATGGGGCTTATGATATATTATGATATATTATGACTACTCATACCCCTCTATACACACACCTCAACAATCACTTGTTATGAGAACTCATAAGATGCTATAATACTCCATAAGGGATGTTACGCCCCCAGACCTAGGGGAAACCTAGGGACACAACCTGCTGTCCCCCTCTGCTCTCCCACTCCCAACAAAGGCCACAAGAAAAGGAGTTTAAATGGAAATGCATTTTATTTACCCTCAGAGGGAGAAAAAGGGCAAAACAACAAACAGAAATACCTAGGTCCCTACCTTGCCTAATAACCCAAAAGAAAACAAACAAAAGACATGGCTCTTACCTGACTAATTAATAACACAAAAACAGGAGAAAACTGGTGCCAAAATAAAGGGCTTCTCCCTCCCACCAAACTGCAGTAATCATGAGAAATTAACAAGGTAACTATTTGCACAACACAGTTTGACAGAGAGTCACACACACGCAGCCCACTGCGCGAAGGAGACCTTTGTTGGGAACAGGACCAAGCTAGAGAGAGAGAGGGCGGGGCTCCTGACAGGTGCTGCTTTAAAAGAAGCAACTCCCACACTGCCCGACCAGTAGCGGCACAGCAATTGGGGATCCACCACTCCTCGATCGCTGTGGGGAGAGCCAATCCCCGTTCTCCACCTGTCCTTCAGAGACGCACATGCACACACACACACACACACACACACACACACACACACACTCTAAGGGGAGAAAAAAACAAGGCACAAACAAAACATATTCTCCATGACCAAGGGTCATGACAGTGGTCATGAGTCAGCATTGTATTGTATGTAAAGTGAAGTTTATGTGGATGCATCTATAATGCAGCATACCTGATCATAATGTTTTACTTTTGGTGTTAAGTAAAGTCTAACACATTTGTATGCATGTAAAAGAATCTATGCTGGATCATAAGTCATTATGTCAGATTCTGAAATAAAAGCAATTTGATTAAGACTGGTTTGCTTTCAGAATATAAAATTAAAGCCAGGTTTCAACCTGTAGAGGGCACTCCACATGCATATTTTGAACACAAAATGTAGGTTTTTAACTGTTTGCACTAAAATGTCAAGATTTGGACCTGAATAAATCAACAACATTACCTAGACATGGTTGTTTCAGCTGAAAACAGTGGTTCTGGCGTTTAGTTCCTGATTAAGGTGTAAAACACTTAAGAGAAGAAAGAGCTAAAAATGAATTTTGTAAAGCTTTGTTTTCACAACGAAAACAGTCGTTATTTTCCCTACCAGCTGAAAAAGCATCTGCCTAACAGAGGAGACCTGCTCAACAGTGGAAATAGCATTGTAAAAAAAAATCCAGGTCGTAGAGGGATCTGCGGGACTTGTAGAACATGGATCCTTTGCGAACTGAGACACTTCTTCCTCTGTGTTTCCTGCTAATCCTGTAAAAACAAATCACTTGATCATGTATCCAAAACAATCGCAAATAGTCTGAAGAAGAATCCTTAATTTATGCCATTATGATAACAGTTGCAGATACATTACATGTGAATCACTTCTGTTTTCAGAATGAAACATTTACAAATACATGCAGCAGTCATATTTAAAAAAAAAACAAAAAACAAAACTGAGGGATGCAATTCTATGATACATTTTTCATACCAATAACAGATAATTGAGGGAAAAAAAGCCAATAAAATTGGGTGGCTTTTAATGCCAGTTTGTCAATTCACGGGCGTTACACAAGCCTAGTGTAATTACTACTGTGTGTAGATTCAATTGTTCACATCTCAGCAAGGATTGAAATTTAAGCTCTTCTGATACATTGAAAAGTAGCAATACCTATAAGTTAGAATATCCTGCATCACGCCTGTAAGCGCCATTTAATATTAATTAATATGTGTTTTGTTATTGTGGTGCAAAATGTCTTAGTATAAAAAAAAGCAAATTATGGCTTATTTTGTGATGTTATTAAGAACTTGCTTTATTACTTACCTGTTTCCCCCCTTACCAGCACCCTGAGTCACATGATTTGACGAGGAAAGGAAATGTTCAAAACCTCTCTACTGGAGCCGAATTTGGCAGGCATTGTGCAGCCCGAGTCTGCACAGCAGAGAATTTCCGAGTCAAAAAGCAGAAATAAAAATATTTATTTCTTCTTCTTTCAGGGGTGCAGGCTCTTTTTGGCTCTCTTTCCTGAAGTTTCTTATATCCTCGATAAAAACTACTCACATTCGGGCAGCTGTCAACCATCGTAAAACAAAACGTACAACTCGTTTTTTTAACGTCCAATGACCAATGAAAAACCATCTCCTTAGTAAAAGAAAAAGACTTGAACACAGTGCAGCCAAATATCATCTTCACACCACCGCAGCGTAGGGATGTGAGAAACATTACTACGAGGTGTAATAATTTTTTAAAGTTTTCCTGACTTGTATATGGAATGCATTGGGGGGCGGGGTTTATGACCTATACTGCAGCCAGACACCAGGGGACGGGGCATCTTCTGGAAGCTTCAGTTAGAGCTGGCGGTCCTTTCTGTCAAGCCTTTTGAGTGTGAATTCTGTTGCCAAAAGTGAAGATAAGATGTGTGAAGATATCCAGTCAATAGAAAAAGCCAAGCGACCCCAGCTGAAATAAATAAATGGAGGGGGGGATCTACATAAAGCATTTTTTAAATATTATTTTCAGCCACATTATATTTCTTTTTTTCTCCATTTTGTCTCTCAATACTGGTATTGAAAAGTTGAAGGTAATGGCATCCCAGTGATTGAAACTGAACGATGATACCTGATATATGCTGGTATTGAAAAGTTGAAGATAATGGCAGCCCAGTGCCTGAAACCACGAACCATGCTACTCAATATATATGCTTGTATTGAAAAGTCTAAGATAATGGCATCCTGGTGCCCAAAACTGCAAGCAATGCTGTTCTGTAAGACTGTTGATGATACAAAGTAAAAGGTAAATGCATCCTGGTTCCTGAAACTGAACGATTCTGCGTCAATTTAGATGCTGGTGATAAAAAGTCAGAGGTTAATGCATTCAGGGGCCTAAAACTGTGACTGATGCTGTTGTGTAAGGACGCTGGTGTTGAAAAGTCAAAGATAATGGCATCTTGGTGCCTGAAAATGTGAACGAGTAAAATCAATTAAGATGACAACTAGATAGTTGCATTCTCAGTGTCCAAAATGTCAGCATAGCTGCTTGGTATAACTGATGGATTGATGGATTGATAGTTTGGATCCTCGGAATAATGGGTTAAATACAGCGGCATCTCTGTGCCCAACATTTCAAGGGATGCTGCTTGGTAGGGGTGGGAATCTTTGGGTGTCTCACAATTCGATTCGATTCCAATTCTCAGGGTCACAGTTCGAATCGATTTCGATTTCGTTTTCATTACTATACACATCCTTCTTTTATACTTAAATTAATTGATTAATGTCGTATATAGGCCTCTATAGGCCTATTCTATGGGTCCACTTGAAAACTCACTGCACTGAAATGACCTCTGCTCAGACGAATCTTCCTTGCTGCGCTGCGCTATCGTCTGACATGAATCGTGTGCGTACAAACTCTGACCTGGCGAGGGATTTGAGTTTATACCCTCCACCTGCATTCAGATTATTAAACACTGATCTGTGTGGACATGAGTTCCAGTATCTCCAGTGGTGGATGATACCCTTTCCGCTGCACTAGACGGGGGATGAGTGTCGTTAAGCTGAGAGATGGAGGCAACGTTGGTTAAAAAAATAAAATAAAAAAATCGATTTTTGGATTTTATGAATTGATTCAGAATCATAGGTGAGTAGAATCGAGATTCTTACATGAATCGAATTTTTTACCCACCCCTGCTGCTTGGTATAGTTGTGGGGGTGAAAAAGTTGAACATAATGGCATCTTGGTGCTGAAACTCTCATCAGTGCCACTCTGTAAAGTTTCTGCAGATGAAAAGTCAGAGACTTTGGTATCTTCATACCCCAGACCCCAATCAATGCAGCTCAATATAATCGCTGGGGATGAAAATCTAAGACAGTGGCAACCTGGTGCCCTTAACTGCAACTGATGGTGCTAAGTTAAGTTGCTGGGTTTGAAAGCTGAAGATCGTGGCAGCCCAGTGCCAGAAGCTGGTGCTGTCACCAAAGGATGTTGCTGGTGTTCAGTGGAAGAAGGCAGAGGCATCCCTGTGCCTGTTGCTCTGAATATCACCTACTGTTGTTCCTGGAGGAGACCAGCTAAGAGCAGAGGCATCTCGGTGCCCAATGTTCAGGTTGATGGGGAAGACCAGCTGGGACCAGAGGCACCAAAAGCCCAATTATAGCCTGCTGAGACCTAACAGCAGATAACCTAGTGTCAGGGTGTCCTTCTGAGGTGGGTAGATGGGAGGCTGCTTTGAAGGCTGTCTGTATTGTGTTGTCCTCTTCTTGGTTCTCCTTCTTCTTCTTCGTTTTTTTTTTTTTCTAAATAATTATTTTCATCATAATCTAAAATTAATAATTAATCGATTCATTTATTTTTCCAAGCATGGAGATTTGTGTTCATTTGTCCTCTAGCTGTGGTGTTGTGCTCTCTGAGAGAGGCGGTGTTTTGGTGATGACGTCACGAGTATGCGGCGGCTGGTCCGGTGAGTGACAAGTAGAAAGAGCTAACGGTGGTTAGCTGCTGCATCTTTTCTTTGTTGAGGGAGGAGGGCAGAGGGACACTGATGATTCATCGTATGAACGGTGGGGCTGGATCCCAATGAGGGACAAACCTGGCCGAACGTGGATCGCCGAGAAGATTATGTGGCAGCACACCGGGGCTGAACACTTGCTGGACGGTCTTTCCATGGCTGGATGCGGGGTCCGTGGCATGGATGGTTCGGTGTCTGACGTCAAGTTATCCTACCGTGTCGAAGTTGCATTAAAGTCCTACTGGAATCCGAAAAATAACTTTCTGGACGCTGACGGAGTGATGGAGACTCTTCTTATGTGGAGTGCCCGCTACAAGTTGAAACATGGCTTTGATTTTATATTCCTAAAGTAGACAAGTCTTAATCAAATTGCCTTCATTTTAGAATCTAACATAATGACTTATGATCCAGCATAGGATCCAGCATAGATTCTTTTAAATGCATGCAAATGTGTTGGACTTTACTTAACACCAACAGTGAGACATTATGGTCCGGTCTGCTGCATTATGGATTAACTTCACTTTACATACAATACAGTGATAATTTATGACCCCCCCCATGGAGTCTTATAGCACCTCATGAGTTCTTATAACAAGCGATTGTTGAGGTGTGTGTATAGAGGGGTATGTGTTGTCATAATATATCATAAGACCCATCAGTCAGCCTGGAGTTTATAACCACTTAAGAACACTCCTAAGACCCTTGAGTTCACAAGTCACCATAAGTTAGATTCAGAATTACGCTGCGTACCCACCGAAAGCGTTGAAAGCGAGTATATTCGCTTGTCAAGTGAATTTGCGCTGCGCTAGACGCTCGAGTTTTGACACTGGTACAAATATGCCAATTAACCACCATCGCAGCTCTGTACCTGCTGTGGAGAAGTCAGCTGCAGGCTAAGCGCCTACGTCGGTACTGGGTGCATGCTACCCTGAGCTCGGTGAGTTCCACCGTCTCTTGCAGGAGCTGCGTCTGGACGACAGCAGGTTTCAGTGGTACTTCAGGCTGACTGTTGCCCGCTTTGAAGACCTGCTATCTGGGGTTGGTGCTAGGAACTCCCGCCTGGATACCAACTACAGGCGCTCCATTCCAGCTGCGGAACGCCTGTCCATCTGTCTCCGGTGAGTCTCCGTTTAGCAGTTTGTCAAACTAGCAAGACACCGACCGGAATGCTCTGCGTCAGATCTCCACACTGAAAGCCGTCCCGGCGCGTCAACGCGCTCGCTCGAGAAGTTCAATTATTTCAACTCGAGCGTCAAGCGTTGGGCGGCGAGTGATTTTTATGAGTGTGATCACTAGACTTTATGAATGTTTATGGCAATAATTATAATTCACAATGAATGTTCTAATAATGCACTATAAATTCTGTCTCCATGGAAAGTGTTACCAAAGGTTTTTTTTCCACCTGTCATTTATTGTTTGATTGATTGATTGATCAATTTAATGACTTAAAGGCTTCGATTTCATGTTTTTTTTTTTTTGATACATTTAGTCAATTCAGTTTTATTATTAAATTCCATTAAAAGCTTTTTTTCTTTTCCTGAAAGTAGTTCAGTAAAAGAGTATGTGTTTACATTTTCTGAGAAAGCTGGTCACCATCATTTGTGTGTACACATGGTCTGAAGAAGTAAACATTTGTATGCGTCCTGCACATGGTTTAAATGGTTTATTCATGCACATGCACTGCAAGTGAATGAAACCCAATGTTCCTGTCTCTAAGTCCCTTGTCTCTTCAATTTATACATCCAGTTCCAGCTCAGCCATCTAACTTTGAAGCTGAGGCTGAGCTAGACTCACGTATCATGCTTTCATGGCTTTGGCCGGTCCAGGACCTCATTGAGAGCTTTGAGATGCTTTACTGGGAGGCCAGCAATCCCACAGAAAAGGCAAGTATCATGTTGTCATACTTTCTTGAGTTAACTGATGTTGTTCCTATTAATCAACCATTACCAATAGCCATAACCATTGTCAAGGGGTTTTGATCAATCAATCTGCTGTCTTACAGAAAAAGAGTTGTAAGAACTATTCATAGAGTCAACAAGGTTCATTGAAACTGAAAGATTTAATTGAGTTACAGACATTTGTAGTTATGTTCGAAGCAAAGAGAAAGTTACTAGTCTAAAAAATGTGTTTGTTTTTTGCTCAGAAGATAAGGAGCATTGCAGAAAATACAATTTTAAGCATCAGTTTGCAAGGACTACTTCAAAACCAAAGTGTTGAACTGTGATTGGAGTTCATGTTTGGACTGTTTGGAGTTCTGTCAAATTCTTTGAATAATGATTTGAAGGGTTGTGGTCAGTTATATCAGTTGAAGAAAATGTATTAGAACCCAGTTCTCAGTATCTCTGTATCAAATTAGTTACTGTGTTTTATATGGTGTCTCCATAGTTCTGAGGAAGTGAAGAATTAATTGTCAGGTTTCTTTCTTTGAAGTTTGTATTGTATTATTATTCATTCATAGATTGTTATTGGACAAACCATTGTGTTACTTACTGTTTAACTTTTGAGAATGGGGCAGGTTCTTCTTCTCTCTGCTTCTTTCTGTACACTGGATAAAGTGTGAATTGTTTTCTCTCTTTCTCTCTTGTTGTGGATAATGTGCGGAACAAATCAGTAAAGTGAAAAAAAAATTAAATGAGAATCAAACATCTGACACAACCAGGAGATCATAGAGAAAGCTAGGTAATTAAGACTGTTAGAAAGTTTATCCGTTTCTGGATGGGTTTGGATACACAAAAGGGACTCACATTGATTGCCAATTGCAAATCTGCCAATATTTGTCTTCTCTGGTAAATGCTAATTGACCTGTACAGTGTTGGGCCGTAAGATGGAAACTGAAAGGACAAGGCATTTTAAAAGAGGTTTTAAATGTGTGTGGGTGTGTGTTGGTGTGCACGTCCATGTGTGTGCACCTGTACAATGACTGCAGAAATGTGTAATCTTGTGGTCTCTGGTTCCTTTTTTTTTCTACAGCATCGTGTCAGTTTTGACCCAGCAGGCTCGTATGCAGTGGATGGTCTAAAGCCAGATACACTGTACATGTTCTCCCTGGCAGCAAGATCTGACATGGGTTTGGGACTCTTTACTCAGCCTATTAAGGCAAGGACTGCTCTGACCAGTAAGCACTGCAGCCTTCTCAATTTTTTTTTCTGTTTTGTTATGAGTGACGACGTAATCATGGAGGTCCCTTCACAGTGAGCCATGTCTTGTTTCTTTCATCAGATTTATCCAAAATAAGGCGACAAACTTTGTTTCTTTAAGTCAGAAGTCATCACAGTAATTTCTTCGTAGGAAAGACTGGAGAGGTGTTTAATGTCATGGACATATCCAGTGGTGATTTGGTCCAGAAATTTTGGTGGGGCCACACACGAAAATTGCATTGTATAATTGCATTTTAACTGGCAAATGAGAGGAGCTCTGGGGTCCTGACCTTCAGGCCCCATAGCTGAAATTGAAGGGTGTGCTACACAAGCCCATGCACACCCAGCAGTTTGCCAGTCCACAACACTCATCATCCACTCTCACCCTGTTTCTTGCTCAATCCACTGTCCTCTCCTTTATGATTAAGGGCATGAAAAAGCCCCAAAATAACTTGAGATAAACAGAAATTGAAAAAAATAATGATGAAATGAGCTTCAACCATCAACCATCATTTGATCCGTTCCTGCCCCTTCCTCTACATTGCCAAAATGACAACAGTTGAGTTTCAGAAGTGTCCAGACTCAACTTTTTAAGCATATTGAGTGCGCCAGCTGAGAAATCAACGTGCACTGCATTTTATCCAACTGTTAGTGTGAACACTGTACCGTGAATGGGTATAAGATGTCAAATGACCAATGAACAAATAGTCAACTGTAGAATGCCAGCATTCCACACTTAACAAATAATCAAATTTATAAGCTTCAGAATTTATTTAGACTTAAAAATATGCTAGTTTAAATTTACCCCAGAGCACCACCCTGTTTTGTAAAAACATGAAAAAACTCTAATAAAATAATCAGTTAGTCTTATAACCTGAAAGGTTGCTGAACACAGTGAGATCCCTTTCTTAGTAACATAGACCCTTAGTTTTCAAACCACGCAAGACAAATGACCACGTTCTTTATAATGGTGAATTTATTAACTAACTACAAGTGAGATATAAACCATATAAAATGAAACAGTGCAGACAATATGGGAATATGAAAGGAATGAATAAATAAGATGGAGATGAACTGACGTTTCGGATAAATGTAATAGCAAGGACCATTAAGTTAAACATTTACTAAACCCCTTCCTTTCTGACATCAGACTCTGAGATACTAGGTCAAGCAAAGTGTGGCAGAGAACTGGCTCGGAGGAAGAATCAGGTGATGCAGGAGGGGAAGAGAGTTTGCTGTGTTGCAAGCTTGAGCTGGATCAGCTGATGCAGGCGCGTGTGGTCTGGCATCCTAGTGGGTGGGTGATGTCTAGGGTTGGGTATTGGGAACCGGCAATGAGGCACCGACTCTGGAGACGCCGCAACAGATACCCGCTGCCCGGTATCACTCTGTCCAATGTTCGATCAGTAAACAACAAACTTGATGAGCTTGCATTAAGAGCTGAACATGACTGTGAACTTAGACAGAGTAACCTTGTGTGTCTGACGGAAACATGGCTTAAAGACCATCACGAAACTTCGAGTCTGCAGGGGTACACCACCATAAGAGCTGACAGGAGTGAGCGCAGCTCTCGCAAATCCATCGGGGGGGGTCTGTGTTTGTTTGTGGACAACAGCTGGGCTACACAATACCACATACGGGAGCAAGTGTGTACGCCGGACTATGAGATACTAACTGTATCCTTTAGACCCTTTTACCTACCGCGGGAGTTTGGACAAATCACGGTCATCACTGTCTATGTGCCCGGGCCAGATGATGAAGCAGCAGGAGAGAGAATAGCGGAGAGCTATAACAACGCACTTGCACACTCTGCTGACCAGCCTGTCTTCATCCTCGGGGACTTTAACTCCTGTAACCTGTCTGACTACGTGCCCACCCTTCAACAATATGTTGACTGTCCCACACGTTTAGATCGGATCCTAGATCGCTGCTATGGCAACATCCCCGATGCCTACAAAGCAATTTGCAGACCGCCTCTTGGTAAATCTGACCATAATGTAATTCACCTTCTGCCTAAATACAAGACTGTGGTCAAAAGAACTAAGCCAGTCACTAAGGAAATACAGGTGTGGTCAGAGAAAAGTAAAGAACAGCTTAGAGACTGCTTTGATGACACAAATTGGGACATTTTCTTTGAATCCTGTCAGGACTTGGATGAACTCACGGACACTATCACATCCTATATTAAATTCTGTGAGGATCATGTGTTGGAATCAAGGGCTGTGAAAATATTTCCAAACAATAAATCCTGGGTTTCTAAACAACTGAAAACCTGTCTGAATGAAAGAAAGTTTGCTTTCAGCTCTGGTAATTTGGAATTAATACAAGAAAAAAGGAGACAGCTGAGAGGAAATATATATATAGGGCTAAAATTGAGTACAAAAACAAAATTGAGAGTAAATACTTTAGTGGTAATATAAAACAGGCCTGGGAAGGCCTTAACACTTTAATGGGGAAAAATAGTAAAAAAGGTGATAGTCTTGTATGCAGCAGTCAAGGTTTTGTTGATGAATTAAACCAATTCTTTTGTAGATTTGATACTGTGAATGACAAGCCAGACTGTGATATGATCTGTAAACATCTCCCTGCTAGACCTCCATTTGCTGTTACAGAGGATGCTGTGGCTAAAAGTCTTTCTAAATTGAAGCCTAATAAGGCCACTGGCCCAGATGGCCTGAGAGCCCGTTTACTTAAAGACTGTGCTCCCCAGCTAAAAGGAGTCCTCACCAGGCTGTTTAATGTCCTCCTAGTTACAGGAGCACCAAAATCCTGGAAATTCTCTATAATAAGACCCATACCAAAAAAGCCAGGTGCAAGCAAACCTGAAGATCTCAGGCCAATTGCTATAACCTCCATCCTGTGTAAAACGATGGAAAGGGTTCTGGTTGATCTTCTAACTACCACAGTGTCTAGTTTATTAGATCCACTCCAGTTTGCTTATAAGAGTGACAGAGGCACAGACGATGCTGTGCTGACTCTGCTAGACTCAGTCTCAAAGCAGCTTGCACTCCCTAAAGGATATGCCAGGGTCTTATTCAAAGACTTCAGTGCAGCCTTTAACTCTATGAAGCTACATATTCTCCTGAAAAGGCTGGCTGATCTAAATATTGATAAGGGGCTGATTCTTTGGATTAGAGATTTTCTCTCTTGTCGCCCTCAAAGGGTCTGTGTAAATGGCTGTCTGTCAGGAGTGCTTACTATAAGCACTGGCTGCCCACAAGGCAGCGTTCTTTCACCACTGCTCTTTTCTCTTTTTACAAATGAATTCGCACTAAATGAAAGTAATTTTAAATTGATCAAATATGCAGACGACATGGCCTTAGTTGGTCTGCTGCAGACAACAGACCCCTCTGGTGAGGCGTTCTATCGCAGTCACACTCAGGCCCTTGAAGCCTGGTGCTTAAACAGCCAGCTGGTTATTAATGTGCCCAAAACAAAAGAGTTGTGCCTCTGCACCAAGCACGATCAAAAAAATACAGTCAGTCTCACTTGATGGTCAGCCTGTGGAAATAGTGGAGACCTTCAGATACCTTGGTACAGTTCTTGACAGTCAGCTGTGTTTTGCTGAAAACACAGCTGTTATATTTAAGAAATGCTCCCAGCGACTGCATCTCCTTAGAAGGTTGAGTTGTCTTGGTGTTTGTCCAAAACTGTTGGAACTTGTGTACAGCACACACATCGAAAGCGTCCTAACATTTCATCTTTCGGCGTGGTTTGGTCACTTAAGTGTAAAGTGCAAGAATAAACTGAATAGGATTGTGTCTATGGCGAGTAAAATTGTGGGTAAACCCCAAAAGCCACTCAGCCATCTTTATAGTGAAAGGATGAGGAGGAAAGCTGGGAGAATTGTGGCAGACAGCTCTCACCCTCTTTCCAGCAACTTTGAGCCCCTGAGGTCAGGGAGGCGCTACAGAGTTCCTCTAGCCAAAGGAGTCTTTAAAAAATCTTTCATACCAAATGCCATTACCATCCTTAACTCAACAAAGGGACAAATCCAGAGATAATGTGTGGAAATCTTTTACCCTCTTTTAGCCTTCTTTTTTTTCTTTTTTCTTTTTTCTTTTTTTACCCTCCATCTGCCTGTTTTGATTTCTATTATGTCCATGTAATCATGTTTGTATTTTTTGAGCTGTCTGTTTCTATATGTTGGTGAGCCGAAGACAATTTTCCACCTTGGTGGACAATAAAGATTTATTCTATTCTATTCTATTCTAACACACAAAGTGTTTCATTGCCCTTTAAAAACAGTCCAGATATATGTAAGCAAAAGAAACAAAAATGCTGCAGACACAATATTTACAAACACTGGCCAAAAACACCATCAACTCTGCACAGCACCACAGTCCTTCTCTGACTTCTTCGGCCATGTAGATCCCCTCCATTTGAAGGCTAAGCCCCTCCTACTGGACCATACCCTCTTTAATTGGAATCAATTAAATTATCATTTCAATCACAAAGGTTGTTTTCCATATCAAAAACCATTACTTAGTCTATTATTTACAACACAGCAAGGGAGTCATCAAAGCATTCAAATGATACCCAAGCTAGAAATGAATTCACAACCCCATTTAACTCTCACCACTTGATATGGTGCAGTATGATAACTGAGCATACTCCCTATGCTTCTCAAGCACTTGGGAAGACTGCTTGAAACTATGCTCGGGTCCTTTCGAGAAGGCACTTGAGCTCACACCTGGGCTCCCTGGAGGGCACTTTGGAAAGTGCCTCTTTCAGCAATTGGGCCACAGGGGGATCACCCCCTACCCTCCTGTGCACACTACTGTCTTGCAGTCTGTTTAGTTTATCAGGTAGAGTAGTTCCTGTCATGTGTAATAACTTATTTATCCTTTAGCTGAATTTGTGTATCAGTGTGCAACTGGGATTTACTTTCACCTGTATGACTACCCTCATTAATCCATCCCGTGAGTGAAGGCACTTTTTTTTCTGCATTTGTTTTGACCTAGACACTTTGTATTTTGTAACTGGTTGCTTCCGTGTTTTATTTTTTTGTGTTGGTTATTTCTTTACCAACAGTTTCTATTTTTGTATCTTCCCCTTTCACTTATTTTATACTCAGGGATTATTAAAATTTATCTTGTCTAACTCTGAGGAAAATGGTAAGGAAAAGACAACAAACCTGATGTTAACATTTTAACATGAATTTGGTGCTGTTTGTGTTGCAGTGCCTGTAGCTCCTCCCAGGAGGTTGGAGGTGGTAATCCTGAACTCCACTGCCCTCAGTGTGACCTGGAAGCCTCCGCTGGCTGTAAAGCAGCATGGTCAGATCCAGGGTTATCACCTGGTTTATTCTAGACTGGAGAATGGGGAGCCCCATGGCCAGCCAGTCCTCATGGAGGTTTCCCTCTCTGAAGTACAGGTACGGTCAAGCTTTTTTAAGTAACACCAAAGGGATGTTAAAAAAGATAAATTGTTACCTAATGCAATGCTTAACTGCAGCATGGCTTGTTAGAACTAAATAGAAAAAAAAATTAATCATGTCTCACTTTAATCCCCTAAAGGGCAGTGACCCACCTGCAGGCCGTTTGACTTAGATTTAAATATAGAGTCTAGTCGATTCTGCCAGGTGCTTCAAATCTCAACACTAAAGCATCAGTATTGCAGTGCGGGCACTTTCCTTTTGATTGACACCTCACTTGACCAATTAGGTTGATTTATGGTCTCTCCTGAGCCAATCATATCCACAAGCATGACACCTGCTTACTCTCTCTCATCCCTGTCAGGTCTCTCAGCTGTGACACTAATTCTGACATTATAGACATCAACGTTGTGTCACAGGCTTTTAAGGGATGAGTGGGTTTGGCCTAAATTGACTCCGGGAATCATATGTGTAAAATATGTGTCCCAGGCATAGAGAGCAAAACTGCATTTTTTGGCTTGAGAATGATGAACAATATTGAAAACAAAGATATACGGACTATGAGATGGTAGAGTTGGTGACAAATTGTGAGAGTGATTTCTGACCATGATTTGTCCATGGCAGTTCTGTTTCTGGAAGGAGATGTTCTCACTGACAGGTTAGTAGAAATGTTAGCATTCAGATTCTGTTGGTTTATACATTGTGTAGATGTTAATACATTTGGAAAAGAAAGGAGGAGAGTTGCCGTTTATCACCATCTTCACTGGTATGTGTGAGTGTGGGAGTGTGGGAGGGAATATGGGGCTTGGTTGTGCTTTTTCAGGCTCTGGAACACAGGTTTATGAATGAAAAGGTGTCTTCGAAGACAATGTGAATTTGGATGTAGTGTAGACTGATGAGGAATTTTCTATATAACAGTGTATGACAGGCTTTTGTGTCAAATTTGTCATGGTCAATATTTTGTCAATATTGCAAGAGAGAGAGAGGCTGGTGAGTCTTTTACTCCAGAGACATGCTCCTTCTCTTTCCACTCAAATAATAAGTAAACCAAAACACACTTAAGGATAAGTGTACAACCTTTTCTTGTGTTTGAGTGTACTTCTACTTTATTTGTACATTTGATAAACTGACCGTCATATTCAACCGAAGTTGCTGTCTTTTTTTTTTTTTTTCCTCTCCCAAATTATTTTGGAATCTGTTTTGTCTTTTTCTATATTTTGCTTTTGCCCTCCTCTGTTTCTCCCTCTTTCTCTCTCTCTACCCAAGGAGGCCATCATAACAGGTCTGCTCCCAGAGACTACGTACTCTGTGACCGTTGCTGCCTTCACCACCAAGGGCGATGGAGCGCGCAGCAAGGCCAAAGTGGTCACCACCACAGGGGCAGGTATGTGCTATAAACAGATTAAGCCAAACCCTGAAGCAGTCTTAAGGGACAGTGTTTTTAGTGGAGCTTGATACTGACTTGATATAATAGTAAACTCAGCAACTAGGTTTCTGAGAAAAAAAAGGATGAGCCGCTAAACACTACAGAGGGGCTCATATTTAACTTGAACAAAGTGACCCCTGAATAATGATGTCGGTTTATGTGAAAACTCTGTTTGAGGGAGTTTTTCAGTGCTTTACTTAGCATTTTATATCACTTTATTCTAGGGGTGTGGGAAAAAATCCATTAATGTAAAAATCTCAATTCTAGTCATTTACGATTCGGAATTGATTAATAAAATCCAAAGATCAATATATTTTTTTGACATTTCCTCCGTCTCTCAGCTAAACAACACATCTCAGTAGTGTTGCAGTGGAAAGAGTGTCCTCCACAGCTGGACATATTGGCTTTGAAATCCACACACAGATGAGTGTTTATTAATTTGAATGCAGGCAGAGGGTATAAACTCCATTCCCCGCAAGTCTGAGTTTGTGCATGCAAGTTGCATGTCAGATTAGAGTGCAGTGCAGTGCAGTGCAGCGCAGTGCAGCGAAGCAAAGCGAGAAAGATCCGTGCGTAGCAGAGATTTAATGCATTTTATGAGTGCAGTCAGTTCAAAAATGGACCAACAGAGATTCACTGATTTATATTAAGATAGTGAGATTAGAAATGTATGGAAGCGTATTGCTGCCACGGTAGGAAAAAAATTGTGATATTATCTCGTTATTTCAAGATAATTGTCTCCTTATTTTGAGATAAATATCACGTTATTTCAAGATAATTATCTCCTTATTTCGTGATACCAAATCATTATGTTATGATGTGATTACTTACATTGCTGAGCTATGTTTGAATGTGCAAACTGTCTGGGGAACGGAGAAGGGAGAACTGCATATGGATCACTTAGATGATTTACTTTAATTGTGTTTCATGCTACATGGAGAGTTTCTGCAGTTACTGAGCTCTGTGAAGGATAGAACTATAAGTTTGCGTATACACAGAAAATCCACAGGTTATTGAGCAAAACTCCTGCTAGGACGTCACACTCCAGCGGTCTCTGTGTCAGTCGCTACACAGACACACACTCAGCCCCTCCCTCCTTCTCTTACAACAGTAGGAATTCAAAATATTAATAACAAATATGAGTAAATGTGAACTGCTATTCTTCAAACATGAACTGTTGCAAAACTACTCACTGATATCGAATCATCAAATTATTTCGTTGTTATTCATTATCTCTTAATTTTGTGATAATTATTTGGACATAAGTCAGTATAACGAAATAATTTGATAAGAGTCAGTGAATGCATCTGAGGGAGCGGGGTTTGTTTGAGCGGGGAGTCTGTGCAGCGACTGACACAGAGANGATCATGAATAAATATACATCAGTCCTTTCTGAACGCTCCTGCTCGTCTGAAGAATATCTTCTTTCTGGTTTTATGGGTGGACCATAACCTACGAAAATTGACAGCGGAGAGTGAGTATGGGGGGCGCTGATGGGCGATCGACATTAACTTTAATTGGAGAGAGAGCGGCGCACTGCACGTAAGCGCTTGAGAAGTTGTTTGACTTTTACCTTGGGGAAAGTAGAGTCCCATCTTTTACTGTAACACCGCATTCCACGAGCTGAAGTTGCTGAACCCTCCATTTAGCATAAATCCATCCCTTGATGAGCAGAGCAACATAACGCAGGCTGCTTTAGCAGGGGCGTGTCCAGACTTTTAGACTGGGGTGCCCCGACCAGAGCACTGATTTATATAGCAGTGGGGCCATGAATGATGTAAGCCCATACTCCAACAAATATTGTTTATTTTTGCTTATTTGTGTGTTATAAAAAAAACACAGGATTAGAGGATACTGCTTAAAGAAAAATAATAGTTGTTATTTCATTTTGCCAGTTTCGCCAAATAGTCGCCAAAAATTTCTCTTTATCTTTTCTTCCTCCCTAGAACACATCAGCAAACCTAAAAAGATGAATTATGCTTTAGAAGAAATTTCTGACAGAGTGGTGGATTGTTGTTGTTTTTTTTTTGTGGGGGGGGTTGATCGAACATGGTGGGCCAGTCTGGTCCAAAATGCCAGGGCCGATTTTTTGTCCCAGTCCAGACCTGCACAGAGATGATGTGTAAACTAACGTTTAAACAACACAAATCCCAGCTACTGATAGGTGCAATGATTTCTTTTCAGATGTATTTTTTTCTGACTCCCTGCAGCGCCAAAAAACACAACTTCATTAAGGTGCTTGTTGTTTAAATTAGTTTGTTTTCAGCCGCCAGATTGATCAATACCTTATGTAACAGTATTGTGTCTTGTACAGTAATTAAGTTTTGTTGACATGAGTGGGTGTTACCTTTTGTCTTGAGTTCACTTTTGTGTATTTTCATCAGTCAGTTGATGATAACTTTTGAGGTTTTAAAAATCACATCATCTCATACAAACTGTATTGTTTTGATGCCGTAATTTATCTCATTAACACACTTTGCACTGTATCAATTTATGAATCAAAACTCGTTTGAATCGAAAATTGAGAAGCTTTTGAATAGAGAATTGATCTTGAATCGAAACGTGACCCTAAGAACTGGAATCGAAATGTGAGACACCCATAGATTCATATGGAAGTATAATTGTGCCATCAGGGTTTGAACATGAATTTCCAACACTGAATTTTTTCAGCATCGAAATCGGACTTTGAATTTTAAAAAACATAGAATTTCAAGCACTAATTGGTTATTCTCCCCCTTTTAAATTTGTCCATGTTGAAATAAATTCAGTGTAAAAAAAATCGACATCTCAAAAAATTCAGTAGAAAAAAAATCAGTGTTAAAATGAATTCAACATAAAAAAATATCTATGTCTCAAGAAATTCCGTGTCAGAAAATTCAGTGTCAGGAAATTCATTGTCAAAAAAAATCCAGTCTCAACATCCGGGTGACCAAGGAGAAGCAATCCTAGGGACCAGTTCAGCATGTTGCGAGTCGGTTAGTCCTATGCGAGGTGACCAGTAAACTGTGGTTGCGTCCAGTAGTTGCCAGTTAAGCAAAGCGTTTCGTCTCCTCCATTTCACTCTTCTCCTCGTTGTTTATCTTCCTCTTTTTATGTTTTTCTTCCTCTAGAAGGAGAAAGAGAACAAAAAGAAGTTAAAAGACAAGAAGAAACCGGCTACTCAGCCATGTTGAGCAACGGGAGATATATCGCTTCGGTGAGTATGACTGACATTAAACACCGACATTTTAACTGTGATACACGGTTGTAGTATAACGTGATTAACATTAGTCAGTTTAAAATTAGATGGCTATTGACAATTATTACACAACAACTCTACAGTGACCTTCTGATCCTCACTTTCTGAATTAATAACTAGCAGGTATCTGAAAAAGAGTCCCGATAACTACTGAGACTATATGTTGTGTAGAAGCTATGACATTGGAACATGATTATTCCAGAGATCACACTGGCCACAGTAGGCTATACCAGCTGTTAAAGAAAAGCCGTAAAGGGAATAAATAGTCAGACTAGGTTTCTTCTGAAGAACTTCTCAGCTTTAGAAACCATCGAATGCACAGGCCAATATACAGGGAAAGCCACGACTAAGAAAGTGTAATTTTTTATGTAAACAAGTGCTTTACTTATTACACACACCCCCCCCCCCCCCCCCCCCCCCCCCCCCCCCCCCCCCCCCAAACTGCAGGACAATATTAATCCTTCACGGCTGTCACGTCCCACCTCGGTGAAGTTAGTTTTAGGTTGGATCTTCTCAGGCACCTGTTGGTCCTTACAGTCGAAGACCCAACCCAAAACTAACTTCACAACGGTGCACAACCCAACCGCTGCATAAAGCAGGTAGGTCCGTGGAGTTGAGCCCGCTGTCCCCCACCCACCATGCACCCAAGGGCGGCAGCCAAAAGAAAACTGACTAATGTTAATCACGTTATACTACAACCGTGTATCACAGTTAGAATGTCGGTGTTTAATGTCAGTCATACTCACCGAAGCGATATATCTCCCGTTGCTCAACATGGCTGAGTAGCCGGTTTCTTCTTGTCTCGTTTGTTTGTATGTCTTTTTACTTTTTTTTGTTCTCTTTCTCCTTCTTCTCCTTCTTTTTGTATTTTTCTCCTTCTGTTTGTTGCTCCTCTTCTCACTTTACCTCTTCTGCTTTGCGAAACGAATTGACCGTTGATGACCTGCGTTGGTGTCAAATGACCAGTGGAGCGTATCCTGATTGGCTGAGCGTTGTACGACTTGACCAGGGATCAATTGCTTCTCCTTGGTCACCCGGATGTTAAGACTGGATTTTTTTTGACAATGAATTTCCTGACACTGAATTTTCTGACACGGAATTTCTTGTGACATAGATATTTTTTTATGTTGAATTCTTTTTGACACTGATTTTTTTTCTACTGAATTTTTTGAGATGTCGATTTTTTTTACACTGAATTTATTTCAACATGGACAAATTTAAAAGGGGGAGAATAACCAATCAGTGCTTGAAATTCTATGTTTTTTAAAATTCAAAGTCCGATTTCGATGCTGAAAAAATTCAGTGTTGGAAATTCATGCTCAAACCCTGATGGCACAATTATACTTCCATAGATTCACACCTCTACTTTGTTCTTCATTGTCTCCAGGGAGCAACCGAATCGTGTTCCTCCATCTACACAAGTTCAAATGCTAGACTCATTATGCAGCAAACTTTGAAAGTAGCCAAAAAATGTGTGTCTGAAGATTTGTAACTGCTAGATGGAGACTCGTGGATACTATGGCAGAGCGCCAAACATCTTAAGTATAAAAACACAGGTATTTCTTTGATTCATTACACACTGGCAGACAAATGCAAACTTCTACTCCTAGTTTAGTGCTCTTGTAAGATAAGGTAAGACAAGACAAGATAAGATAAGATACTTAATTTATACCATGAGGGGAAATTCATAGTCACAGCAGCAATGCAATGCTGCTGCAACAAGCAGCCACTTAGTGGCTTTAGAAAAGTAGAAGTAGGAATTAATTAATTAATTGATTAGAAAAGTCCATCAGAAATGACAGCTTGTCCATAATTCTCATAATTCTCCATAGTAGACGCATGTATGAGATACACTGCCATGTTTCTGATTTCTGTTTGGGAACAGACGCCAACAGACGCCAACAGATGCCAGTGGTCGCCAGCGGATGCCAGTAGACACTGTGCAGAGTGTTGAAAAGTATAAAGGCCACATGCGTACTCATGTGCAGATCTTAATCGTCTTTTCTCTGTGTGTGATCTTTATGTGAAAAGAATAACCCAGCCTTAAGCCCATCGCTGCTCCTCAGGTTAAGTGTTGCTTGCCTTCAAACAACCAAAAACAGTTGGAAGTGTCAAAGAAGGGCTTCATAAACATACAGAGTCCATAAAATAAAGTTTGTAGACTCTACACATACATCGAGCCCTTTCATATTTTTTAACGTTTTGTTAATGAATGAAGAATGTCTGCACACTGGCCAAACTTCCAAAGTGATTTAATGCAATGCTTTGGTCACAGATCTTTTTCAAGCAAATCACATTTGCTTGAAAAGGTCTGTGTACACTTGGAAAAAAAACAAAATTTGACTCGTGAAAATAAATAATGAAAACAAATAAATGGGCAGGTCTTTTGCAGCTCTGAAGAACAGGATTTTGTTTTTGGCTCTTTCTTGTCTTGATAATTGGATTCATTTCTCTTAAAAAAATCGATAAACTTTCAGTAGCCTGTGTAGAATGCTGAATAAGTTGTTGTGTGGGGTATAATGACGGTCAGATGCCTTTTATTTAACAGAAAGTTTTGCAGTTAAAACACATGGTCCAAAGTGCCCCAAAATGCACACTTAAAATCAGAGTCCATCCTTAAAACAGCTTTATTATGGGCGGCAGTGGTAGAGTTGTCGTCTCTCGAGCGAAGGTTTGTGGGTTAGATTCCAGCTTCTACAGTCACCTGTTGAAGTGTCCTTGAGCAAGACACTGAACCCCAAATTGCTCCCAATGTTGTTCAGTGGAGTGTGGATGGGTATGAATGTCTTAGCCTCAACTGGTGGCAGTCTGATTAGCAGTCTCTGCCATCAGTGTGTGAATGTGGCCTGGATGGGTGAAAGAGACTAGCAGTGTAAAGCGCTTTGAGTGGTCTGAAAGACTAGAAAAGCGCTATATAAGTACTGGTCATTTCATTTATTTTATCCTTTGCTGAATTGTTCTAGAAGTCCCACAGTAAGTGTAATCTTGTAATGCAGCTGATTTAGGGCCCCTGTGTTGTAAATTAATTAAATAGCGTTTGCTGATGTCGCATGCTTGTTTCCAGAAGAGTACTTTTTTCAGTTCAAGTTCAATTTCATAAACCACAAATATTACAAGACTTATTTAGTGAAGTTTTTGTCTCAATGAGCTTTCAAATACATTCTCTATGGATTCAGTCTTTTAATCTAGATTGACCAATGAAACAACCTGATAGTTTTTTTTTTCTAAATTATATTATATTCATTCATGTACCATATTACCATTCATGCTGGCATGCTTCAAGACAATGTTGTTCTGAAGGTATGGTGTTTTTGTTCTAACTTAGACATCAATTTTGGTGGTTTATTAAAGATTGCACCAAAATCTTATGTGGAGCACCAACATGTTGTACTAACTGACGCAATATACAAGGACTTATTACATAATGCAGCATTATTACATATATGTTCAAGAATTTGTTACAAAATGTGGCAGATGATTACAAAATGCGGCATTATTACATAATGTAGTGAACATTTATTACATTATGACATAATGCGGTGTTCTTGTACAGTGAGATGCTACACGTCCTCTCGAATCCAAAGGCAGGGTGATGTTTCAGAATATTTCTTGTCTTCCAGTTCCTGGAAAGCCCAGCATGATGATCAGCACTACTACTGGAAACACTGCCCTCATCCAGTGGCAACCCCCAAAGGAGATGGTGGGAGAGCATGTCGGATATCATCTGCAGTACAAAAGAGCAGAAGAAGAAGCTTTCCTTTCCAAGAACTTCAGCCCAACAGACGATCATTTCACAGTCACAGGCCTCCATAAAGGAGCCATCTACATCTTCAAACTGAGAGCCAAAAACCGAGCTGGTGAGGGTGAGGAGTGTGTGAAAGAAATCAGCACCCCTGAAGATGTTCCCAGCAGCTATCCTCATAATTTGAGTGTCATAGGACTTACTGCCACCTCCACCACACTTGCATGGAGCCCTCCCCATCTTGCTGAGCAAAATGGCAAGATTGTTAAGTATGTGGTGTTGTACCGTGACATTAACAGCCAGAACAATCACACCAACAGCACAACAGAAACACAGATGACTGTTCAAGACCTGCTGCCAGACACAACTTATGACATAAGAGTGCAAGCCTTCAACAGCAAAGGGGCAGGGCCAATGAGCCCCAGCATCCAGAGCAGGACCATGTCTACTTACATGCCAGGTAAGCAGAAAAGACTGAGTGCTGCACTGGATCAAACTAGAACTTAGCCTACCTAGACATGACTCTACAGCTTAGGGCCTTTCCAGAGGAAAAAAAGGGTGCTGAGAAAAAAGTAACAAACTTCTCCACAGTTACAGCTCAGGGCATCACTGAAGAGAGACTGGGAATACAAAAAGATTGCATCATTAAAAAAAAGAACATACTTGTGATCACATGAACTCCTCTGAATTTCTCTGAAGACGTGGCCACATGATGAGATGAGCTTTGATTTCTGACATATCGAAGAAACGTTTCTCAATGAAACAGATCAGGTGTGAAAATGAACAATTTTTTCACATGACCATTACACCTTTTTCATCTTTTTTGGTTTTGTGTTTTAGATCAGTATGCCAAAAAAGGATGAATTTTTAACCCCATTAATTGCATGCGACAAGTAAGTTAGAGCAGTAATGCTCTGATCCAGGGGCTTTCTGCCCCTCCATGTGCATACGTAGGGTGCCAAAGGCATAAGAAGGGATAGCATACCTCTCTCTTTTTTATTTGTGTACTTTGAAGCCAAAGGAGGAAGAGCAAGCAGCTGCAGGGAGCCCAGAGCTCAGAAACAAGCGTCTTTAACGTGTAACATGAGTGAATCCTAGTTATATCCCGCCAGTGCTCAGTGTCCAAGCAGAGTTCATGTAGCCTGACTTTTCATTTTATTGAGAGACCCTCAAGTGGAATGAGCATTAACTCAAACAAATTGACCCATGTTTTAGTATTTAGCCCATAATTTAGCCTGTGCTCTACCACTCTCTTGTTTAGCTTTCTACTCTTTTGTCCCTTTTCTGTCAGAAAATCACCAATATTTCCAGAAATTGTTTTCAGCAGAGAAAAACTTAGATCTCTCTTTGACAAGTTGTGATTTAAGGACCCAAATGCAGGACTCGAGGTAGGAATTCAGTCAGAAGGTTTAATGAGGACATAAACAAAGAGCAAACAAAAACACAGCAAACAGCTTGGTCCCCCAAGCTACAAAATAAGGTGCTGCAAAAGGCTGAAATACAGAGCTACAAACACAAAGCGCAGCAAAAGGCTGCATTACTACTCTTCAAGAAACAAAAGGAAATGCTAGAGGTCAAAGCTCTTAGCAAATGACAAGACTAGAGATAGCTGGCACAGGGCAGGGGGAAGGAGACACTAAAAACACGCAAGGTAAGGGGCACAGCTGAAAACATTCAGGGTGGGGAAAATAATCCATAAGACACGATGACACCAAGACAGGAAGTTAACAGTAGAGGAGTAACAATTTACACCTTTCTTTAGTTTTCACCAAGAACTTTGGAGTGAAGGCTGTGACACAAAGCTCTGTCCTGTTGACCTGGGAAGTGCCAGAAACCTACAAAGCGAACGGGCCTCTCAAGGTAACAGAAACTCTTGTTTCACAGATTTGGAATGATATTCTGTGGGAATGTGAATGGAATGGAATGGAATACTAGTCAATAGTAAGTGTCAGTAGTATATTTTTGTGGGTGACAGGGTGTGGCATTATCTATCTCTTTTTCAATTTTTCACTATATAAACTGTACCCATATCTAAAATATAATGATCACAAGTGTGGTAGATTTGGGTCAATGCAACTTTTACACTGGAAAGTAATGAGCTTCATCCTCCCCCAGATCCTTTTCAACCAGCAGAGTCTGGAGGTTCAAGGTGACCAGAAGAGGAAACTTATCACACAGTTACAGCCATCTACAGATTACTCCTTTGTGCTGATGAGCCGTGGAAACAGTGCAGGAGGTCTCCAACAGCAAGTTTCCATTCGAACAGCTCCAGATCTGCTGAAGGTGAAGCCAGTCCAACACAAAGAGGACTGGGAGGAGGCTGGTAAAGTGACCATCAGTCTGCCCAGGTTGCCTGCCGGAGCCTCTGTCAGGTCTGTAGTGTTCTCTTGTCTGGAAGACATGACCACTGCAAACAATATAAAGATGACTCAGGGTTTCAGAAATGGTGCCACCTTGAGATGTTGAAGTAATATGTGTTGAATTTAGGACCTGTGGCTAAGAGAAACTTGAAAAAAGCAAAAATTACAAGAATCTTTTGTGTTTGGTTTTTATCAACTGTCCTTTGAAATGGACATGGGGTCTTTTCTGACACAGTACTTCATGTCATGTGAGTTTCTGCAAAAGTTGATGATCTTGATATTTCATGAGCATTTAACGGTTTGCTAAAATGAGAACTTTGGTACATTACAAAAATCCCTTTGAGATATACAGTTGTGCCGGAAAGTTTACACATTTACAATTTTTTTGGCCTTTTCTCAGAAAATGTGAACGATAACACAAAACCCTTTCTATCACCCATGGTTAGTGGTTGGGTGAAGACATTTAGTGAAAAAAAAAGTTTACTCTTTTTAAATCATAATGACAACAGAAACTTCAAAAGGAAAAGTTTACACACCCCGGTGGTTTTGGCCTGATAACATGCACACAAGTCCACACAAATGGTTTTGAATGTCTACTAAAGGTACCCATCCTCACCTGTGATCTATTTGCTTGTAATCATTTTGAGCTCCTGACAGACGCATGTATCTTTACTCAGTGCTGCAATGAAGTTTCTGGGTTCTGAGTCATGAGGAAAGCAAAAGAGTTGTTTAAGGATCTTAAGGAAAAGTTACCTGAATTGTACCAAACAAGAAGGGGCCACAAGAAAATATTGAAGGAATTGAGGATGCCAATAAGCAGTGTCCAAACTCTAAATAAGAAGTGGAAAATGAGGGATTCTGTTGAAACCTGTCAGGTTTAAACAAATAAATATCAGCATATATGGGATAACTTATGCACATACTCTTACAAAACCAAACCCCAGTCATGTAGACCAGCAAAAATTTCAGCCACAAATGCTAGGGAAACTGTTAGACAAATAACTTCAGCTGAAATACAGGACTCTCTGGAAAAAAAAATTTAAGATGCACATAGGAGGCATTTGAGTAATAAAGGGCTGCACGGTGGAGTTGACCAAAGAAAGCCATTTCTGCACAAAGTACCTCACTTACAATAAGCCAAACACCATGGAAACAAGCCTCAAAACCTCTGAAACTAAGTCAATTGGAGTGATGAGACCAAAATTGAACTTTTTGGCCACAACCATAAACATCACATTGGAAGAGGAATCAACAAGGCCTATGATGAAAGTTACACCTTTCCTTATGTGAAACATGGAAGTGGATCACTGATGTTTTAAGTATGTGTGAGCTACAAAGGCTCAGGAAACTTGGTCTAAGCTGATGGAAGGATGAATGCAGCATGTTATCAGGAAATACTGGAGGACAATGTACACTCTTCAACCCAGAAGCTGCACAAAAGATGTACTTGGGCGTTCCAACATGACCATGATCCAAAACACAAGGCCAAGTCGACCTGCCATTGGCTACAGCAGAAGAAAATGAAGGTTCTGGAGTGGCCATCTCAGTCTCCTGACCTTGGTATCATCGATCCAGTGGGGGGGAGACCTCAAAGCTGTAGTTCATGCAAGACAGCTCGATAATTTACAGGACCTGGAAGCTTTTTGCCACAAAGAGTGGGCAGTTTTATCATCTGAGAATTATTTCAGGGAGTGGGTGTTGCTGGTGTTTTATAAAGCTCGACAGTAACGACAATTTCCCCCTTTATGTTCGATAATTTTTGACCCCACACATTTGAAAACTCGTCCCAGCAAAACCATGTAAGACAACAGGAATATTAAATTTTTCTCATTTGTGTCAACAAAGAGTTATTTACAGAAGTGGGTTGGTGATAGGTAGGGTGATAGAGGGGTTTTTGTATTATCATTAATATTTTCTGAGAAAACGCCAAAAATTCAGAAATTCTGCTGGGTGGGTGTAAACTTTTGGGCACAACTGCATACCAATTTGAGAACCGTTTTCTGGCCCATTGAAAAGCACAAACTGCGGTCAACTCAAACTATGCATGGTACAACTAGAAAGTTTTGGGTCTTAAAATACACAAAATTAAAGCAATAAGACCCCCACTAAATATCAAACATCTTTTCCCTTCCCACTGGGGCTGTGTGATACTTGGAGAATGGTAATAATCCAATACAAGTAAATACTGGGAAAGTACTGTAGTTAGCGAAAGCCAGAGCTATACTTTTCATTTGAAATGTCATGAATATCAAATAACTTGTAATTTTCCCTCAGTTTGTTGATTATGTGAACACAGGATAAATATTTTAGGTAAATTAAAAGTTTTTTTTATTAAAAAACTACAATAATATAAAGCAATCACAGTATGAACAAATAACCCCAATTTCAATGAGTTTTGGACGTTGTGTAAAATGTAAATAAAAACAGAATACAATGATTTGCAAATCATCTTCAACCTATATTCAATTGAATACCCCACAAAGACAAGATATTTAATGTTCAAACTGAAAAATGTTATCACTTATGTGCATATATTTGCTCATTTTGAAATGAATGCCTGCAACACAATAAACAAAGACTGGGATAGGGGTAAATTAACCATTGTGTTACATCGCCGTTCCTTCTAACAACTCTCAATAAATGTGTAGGAACTGAGGACACTAATTGATGAAGCTTTAAGGACAGAATTCTTTCCCATTCTTGCTTGATGTATGATTTCAGTGGATCAGCAGTACGGGTGTCCGTTGTTGTATTTTTCATAATGTGCCACACATTTACAGTGGGTGACAGGTCAGTCAGTCCAGTACCTGCACTCTTTTACTGCAAAGCCACACTGTTGTAACACATGCAGAATGTGGCTTGGCATTTTCTTGCTGAAATAAGCAGGGACGTCCCTTCAGCATTGACGGTGCCATCACAGATGTTTAAGTTGTCCATGCCATGGGCATGAACACACCTCCATGCCATCACAGATGCTGGCTTTTGAACTTTGTGCAGGTAACAATCTGGATGGTCTTTTTCCTCTTTTGCCTGGAGGACACTATGTCCATGATTTCCAAAAACAATTTTTAAATGTGGACTCATCAGAGCACAGCACACTTTTCCACTTTGCCTCAGTCCATTTCATGTGAGCTCGGGCCCGGAGAAGACAGTGGCGTTTCTGGATGTTGTTGATGTATGACTTTGTCTTTGCGTGGTAGAATTTTAACTTGCGCTTGTAGATGTGGTGATGAACTGTGTTTACTGACAACGGTTTTCTGAAGTGTTCCTGAGCCCACGCAATAAGATCCTCTTCACATTGATGTCAGTTTTTGATGCAGTGCCTCCTGAGGGTTTGGAGGTCATAGGCATTCAATGTTGGTTTTTGGCCTTGTGCCTTACATGCAGAGATTTCACCAGATCCTCTAGATTTTCTGATTATATTATGGACTGTTGATGATGGAATTCCTAAATTCATTGCAGTTGAAGTTTAAGAAACATTGTTCTTAAACTGTTGGGCTATTTTTTCATGCAGTTGTTATCAAAGTGGTGAACCTGGCCTCATCTTTGTTTGTGAAGGACTGAGCCTTTCGGGGATGCTCCTTTTATACCCAATCATGACACTCACCTGTTTCTAATGAACCTGTTCACCTGTGCAATGAACTGAACAGCTGTTCTTTGAGCATTCATCAACTTTCCCAGTCTTTTGTTGCCTCTGTCCCAGCCTTTTTGAAATGTGCTGCAGGCATCAAATTCAAAACGAGCAAATATTTGCACAAAAAAAATAAAGTTTTTTGGTTTGAACATAAAATATCTTTTTTTTGAGTTGTATTCAATTAACTATAGGCTAAGGTGATTTACAAATCATTGTATTCTATCTTTATTTACATTTTACACAACATCTCAACCTAATTGGAGTTGGGTTGTAGAAACAATGATTCTCATTTTATTTCCCTTTTTATAGTATGTGTTTATTTTTGAGTTCCAGTAAAACAAGATTTTGTTTCAACTGGCTGAATATGTGAAAATAGTTCAGTCACTCTGCCAAACGTCCTCTCTTAACACCAAGCACAGGGTGAAAAACACGACTTAACTCCTGATATTTTGGCTGGAGAGCCTCTGACAGAGACCTCTGTCTCTGTGTCAGGGGTCTGGTTTGGGGGTCTACCACCTCCTTTTTCTTACTCAACTTCCTTTGCAGCTTGGAGTTCTCTTGAGGATGACCTGACTTGCTTTGTCAGTGTTACCACGGTAACAAATTAGTTTCTTGCACACATCATATGTGGCAGTGTCTCATCCATTGGTATTTTGATCTATACGCTTGTCCCTACCTCCCATCCTCCTATCTGCATTGCTGTACGTGTGCTGCCCTCGTCAATTAAGCCTCGTTTCCACCAAGCGGATCGGTTCGGCTCGTCTCGGTACGGCACGCATTTTGTGGCGTTTCCATAGACTAAAACTGGGACGGGTCCCCTAATAAGCGACCCGTACCGCTCCACTTTTCAGTACCCTTCCGTTGGGGTGCCAAGCCGCACCAAACCGGCCCCAGGGGTGGGGCTATAATCACTGCAGTACGTTGATTGGTCAAAAGATCGGTAACTTCCCGTGCGACAGCAGTAATAAAGAACGACACACAACCCCGTACGCAGCCTTTCCTGAAACAAAGCTTCACTGCTTTATGGAATAAAGAGCCACACACTGATCACAAAGTAGAAGAATTGTTGGATGTCCTCCATCGTTGCTCTTTGTTTACAATGCTGCTAATTTCTTCGTTGTTGCATTTATTTGCGGGGTACACTGTGTAGTGCTGGTAGCACTGCAGTGATGTCACGCTGTTATGTAGCTGATGCGGCTCTCGACATCCAGCCCATCAAGCAGGGTACGGTTGGCTGTGGAAACGCGCACAGGATCAGGCTTTACCGATCTGACCTGTACCAAACTGTACTGTTAGGCAAATACAAACCAGATTTGGTTGAAGTTGGGAAATTGTGTAAAATGTAAATAAAAACAAAATACAACAATTTGAAAATCCTTCTCAACCCATGTTCAATTGAATACACTACAAAGACAACATATTTAATGTTCAAACTGATAAACTTAATTGTTTTTTGCCAAATAATAATAGACTTCGAATTTCATGGCTGCAACACGTCCAGTAGAAGTTGGGAAAGGTGGCAAAAAATACTGAGAAAGCTGAGAAAAGCTCATCAAACACCTATTTGGAACATCCCACATGTGATCAGGCTAATTGGAAACAGGTGGGTACCATGATACCCAATCATAAAAGGAGCCTCCCCAAACATGCTCAGTCATTCACAAGCAAGGACGGGGCGAGGTTCACCACTTTGTCCACAACTGCGTGAGAAAATAGTTGAACAGTGTAAGAACAACATTTCTCAAAGCAAAATTGCAAGGAATTTAGGGATTTCAACATCTACGGTCCATAATATCATCAAAAGGTTCAGAGAATCTGGTGAAATCACTGCACGTAAGCGCCACAGCTGGAAACCATGACTGAATGACCGTGACCTTCGATCCTTCAGACGGCACTGCCTTAAAAACCGACATGAGTGTGTAAAGGATATCACCAAATGGGCTCAGGAAAACTTCAGAAAACCACTGTCAGTAAATACAGTTCGTCACTACATCAGTAAGTGCGGGTTAAAACTCTACCATGCAAAGCAAAAGCCATTTATGAACAACATCCAGAAACGCCGCCAGGTTCTATGGGCCCGAGCTCATGTAAAATGGACTGATGCACAATGGAAAAGTTTTTTGTGGTCTGATGAGTCCACTTTTCAAATTGTTTTTGGAAACACTGGACGTCGTGTCCTCCGGACCAAAGAGGAAGCGAACCATCCGGACTGTTATCAACGCAAAGTTCAAAAGCCAGCATCTGTGATGGTATGGGGGTGCATTAGTTCCCATGGCATGGGTGACTTACATTTCTGTGAAGGCAACAGAAACGCTGAAAAGTACATACAGATTTTGGAGCAACATATGCTGCCATCCAAGCGACGTCTTTTTCATGGACGCCGCTGCTTATTTCAGCAAGATAATGCCAAGCCACATTCTGCACGTGTTACAACAGCGTGGCTTCAAAGTAAGAGCGTCCAGTCTCTCCCCTGGCCTGCTTGCAGTCCAGACCTGTCTCCCATTGAAAATGTGTGGCGCATTATGAAGCGTAAAATATGACAGAGAAGACCCCGGACTGTTGAACAACTGAAGCAGTTCATCAAGCAAGAATGGGAAAGAATTCCACATGAGAAGCTAAGAGAATTAGTCTCCTCTCTTCCAAAACGTTTGAGTGTTATTAAAAGGAAAGGTGATGTAACGAAGTGGTAAACATGCCCAACTTCTACTGCACGTGTAGCAGCCATGAAATTCTAAGTTAATTACTATTTGAAAAATAAAATAAAGTTTATGAATTTGAGCATTAAATATGTTGTCTTTGTAGTGTATTCAATTGAATATAGGTTGAAAAGGATTTTCAAATCATTGTATTTTGTTTTTAGTTACATTTTACACAATTTCCCAACTTCAACCGAATTCGGTTTGTACACTGCCTGGCCAAAAAAAAAGTCGCCCCCTGGATTTAACTAAGCAAATAGGTACGAGCCTTCTTTTGGATAATTACTGCATGGGCGATTATCTTTCAGCTGGCAACAAGTTATTTAACCCCAACTGGTGCAATGAGTTGCTTCTCATTTCCTAAACAACCATGTCGAAAGACACATCCCGTGGTCGTGGAAAAGATGTTAGTCTGTTTGAGAAGGGTCAAATCATTGGCATACATCAAGCAGAGAAAACATCTAAGGAGACTGCAGAAACTACTAAAATTGGGTTAAGAACTGTCCAACGCATTATTAAAAACTGGAAGGATAGTGGGGACCCATCGTCTTCGAGGAAGAAATGTGGCTGGAAAATAATCCTGAATGATCGTGATCGGCGATCACTTAAACGTGTGGTGAGATCAAATCGAAGAAAAACAACAGTGGAACTCAGGGCTATGTTTAATAGTGAAAGTAAGAGCATTTCCATATGCACAATGCGAAGGGAACTCAAGGGATTGGGACTGAACAGCTGTGTAGCCTTAAGAAAACCACTAGTCAGTGAGGCTAACCGAAAAAAAAGGCATCAATTTGCTAGGGAGCATAAAGATTGGACTTTGGAGCAATGGAAGAAGGTCATGTGGTCTGATGAGTCCAGATTTACCCTGTTCCAGAGTGATGGGCGCATAAGGGTAAGAAGAGAGGCAGGTGAAGTGATGCACCCATCATGCCTAGTGCCTACTGTACAAGCCTGTGGGGGCAGTGTTTTGATCTGGGGTTGTTGCAGTTGGTCAGGTCTGGGTTCAGCAACAGTATGTGCTCAAAGAATGAGGTCAGCTGACTATCTGAATATACTGAATGAGCAGGTTATTCCATCAATGGATTTTTTCTTCCCTGATGGCACGGGCATATACCAAGATGACAATGCCAGGATTCATCAGGCTCAAATTGTGAAAGACTGGTTCAGGGAGCATGAGACGTCATTTTCACACATGGATTGGCCACCACAGAGTCCAGACCTTAACCCCATTGAGAATCTTTGGGATGTGCTGGAGAAGGCTTTGTGCAGCGGTCAGACTCTACCATCATTAATACAAGATCTTGGTGAAAAATTAATGCAACACTGGATGGAAATAAACCTTGTGACATTGCAGAAGCTTATAGAAAGAAACAATGCCCCAGCGAATGCATGCTGTAATCAAAGCTTAAGGCAGTCCAGCGAAATATTAGAGTGTATGACCTTTTTTTTGGCCATGCAGTGCAGATACCTTCAGGGTAATCCATTTGAATCCAACTATCCAAGTTGGGCTGTGGTTCAACAACCCTCCTCTTCTTTTTTTGACATCATTGGTGCCACCACGGCTGGTAGGTCATTCCAAACATCTTTTTTCTTTTTCTTTTTTTTTTCCTTTTGAGCTTTTCATGCCTTTCATTTGTAGGGCCCTTTGATTTCCACGTTAACAGAATCGCGGACAGAATCGAGGAATTCGCCATTAAAAACGGAATTTTATGATTTTATGGCCTTTCTCAGAAAATATGAATGATAACACAAAAACCTTTCTGTCACCCATGGCTAGATGCTAGGTGAAGACATTTATGAACAAATAACTGTGTTTACTCTTTTTAAATAACAATGACAACAGAAACTTCAAAAATGACCCCATTCATTTTTTTTATACAAACACACTGATAACAAGCAAATGGATCGCAGGTGAGGATTGTTACCTTTTGTAGACATTCAAACACATTTGTGTTAACTTTTGTGCATTTATAAGGCCGAAACCATCAGAGTTGTGTAAACTTCTTAACAAGGTCCTGGGAAAAGGCCAAAAAATCTGAAATTCTGCTGGGGGGTGTAAACTTTTGGGTACAACTGTATACATAGAATAGAATATAATGAATGTCAACTACAAAAAAATATCCATCAGAGACAACAGCTTGGCCATTATTCTACAGTCAGCCACCGCCTCCACAGGGTCCAGAACTGGGCTAGACTTCTGCAGTTGAGTCTCTTGGATAAGTGAGGTTTGGCCTTTTGGTTGCAGCTCCTCCATAAGGACCACTTCATTCCTGACTTCTGTAGGACAATAAATGAGATACCTGTTCCCACTGTCAGTTCTGAGCGAATGAGGGACATCTTCCATTTTCAAAGGGAAGTAACCGGGATATGTTTTTATCTGCTGCCCTTAGTTTCCTTGGCCGATCACTGGGTCTATGATCCCCAGCACGTCCAGTTTCTTCATGTGTCTTCTAAAGAGCTTGAACAGCATGTGTTTAAAGTCCAGTTTGCTCTTAAATCTCTGCCCAAAGAGACCTTGCTGATGCAGAAGAACTGTCTTGCATCTTGCTGCTGTGCTTAGTCATCTTGGTTGGAGAGTTTGTATGTTCCTCTGATGTCTCAGTTTGAAGTCTCCTACAGCTGTTTTTTTCTCTTAATGACTATGTTTCAGCCTACCTGGGAAGCTGATGATCATCAGCACCTGTTTCGTAGAATTGGTTATCTTTTTACAGTGACTATAATCGTACAGAATCCCTGACATAGAACAACTATGTCTAGAGAAGAAATCAAGACCTCAAAGTAAAGGGTATCAATGCCTGTTCTTGTTTTGTTTGAGTCTTTTGTTCACTCACTTCCATTTTTAAATTTCACTTGTGGCTGAGTGGGTGCTTTTCTGTGTTTTCTGCAGATGGTTTTATATAGTTGTCGTTCCAGTAACCCAAAGCCTGTTGAGAAAGTGGGAGAGCTTTGACCACATAGAAATCGTTGAGGTGAGTGGCTATTGCATTGGTCATGTTATCTGGAACAGTCTGTCTTTTTAGGCTAGTGTGGGGGGATCTCTCATTTGCCTTCTGAAGTATTAACCATTCCGATTTCAGATACGGGGAAGGCCACATATATAAATGAATCAGCATTAATAGAAATCTTACAGATAAAATTCTGGATGACTGCTGCTCTAAATTTCACTGTCAGATGTGAAAGAGGGGCTTCACAGGGATATTCTGAATTTTACAATACTATCCATGCCATTGAATTCATGTCAGACTTCTATAGTGCTTAGGAACCGTTGTGATGTTTGTCATCCCATTTGTTGTCTTGATATGTGTTTTATTTCCTTTTTTAAAGTCAGGCCCCTCACAAAAGATTTGGCATTTTTTTCTCGGGTGTCCTTTTCCTGCGTTTTATATTTTCTGTTAGTTGATTTGTTCGGTTGGCACTTACTTTTTGACGTGTGAAATAAATCAAACCTATGCTGTGTCTGTTTCTTAGAGTTCTGTTCTGTCCCCCTCCTGTAGCTCCTGGAGTCTGATACTAACAGCACTCTGCAGAGTGTGTTGAGGCAAAGCCAGAATGTCCTTCAGCCTTATATCACTGCCAAGCTGGATTACCTGCCTGAGACATTTACTCTCGGTGATGAGAAGAAATACAATGGCTACGACAACAAACTCCTCACTGGTCAACAGCAGTATCGCTTTTTTGTGCTGGCTGACTTGACTGAACAAGAGTCTGTAAGTAATAATATACAGATATATACAGCATCTAGAAAAAATATACAGCGCTTAACAAATGTGTTAGGGCAGGTTTCACAAAAAAGAGAAGAGCATCCAGCACCATGGGGTGCGCTCACTCTTTTTTTCTCACTGAGTTCCCTTCTCGTCACCATTTTTACAACATGAGTGAGGAGTCTCAAACTGGATTCATGCTTTTATGCTCCAATCACAGCCTGGACATTGGAATTCGCTGAGAGGGGAAAAATTAATCATGAATAACAAAGAACCACATAAACAAGTCACTTATCTTCAGTCAAACCTAATTTATCTTTTTTTTAAATTAATTAATCATAAAGGAGGAACAGCTACCTGCACAGGGTGCAGGTTTATGTAGACAGACAAGGCCCAGAGGTCATTCTTTTGAGGCAGGGCCATTAGACCCTTCTTAGAATATTGGGCCATAATTTGGTATGGGACATTTTTAAGAAGTCCGACTTCTTTTGGTCAGCATCAACCTGTTACAACACCTGTTGTATTGTATGACACTGCTTACTTTTGTATCATATTTTTATTATTGTTATGTAATCAATATATGTTACTTCTGTAAAATAAGATTAATCAAACATAACAAGTCTTTTGAGAGCAACGTTTTATCCTTGTCGCATCTTAGAAAATATACATTTGTGCCCGAAAGTTTACACCCCCAGCAGTATTTCTGATTTTTTGGCCTTTTTTCAGAAAATATGAATGATAACACAAAATCCTTTCTATCATTCATGGTGAAAAAAAAATAGTTTATTCTTTTAAAATCAGAAACTTAAAAAATGACCCTGTTAAGAATTTTACACAAATCTGTTGGTTTTGGCCTGATAAATGCACAAAAGTTAACACAAATGTGTTTGAATTTCTACTAAAGGTAACCATCCTCACCTGTGATCTATTTGCTTGTAATCAGTGTGTGTGTATATAAAAAAAATAAGCAGGGTCATTTTTGAAGTTTCTGTTGTCATTATGATTTAAATAGAGTAATCACCCAACATCTAACCATGGGTGACAGAGAGGGTTTTGTGTTATCATTCATATTTTCTGACAAAAGGCCATAAAATCGGAAAATTCTGCTGGAGGGGGTGTAAACTTTTAGGCACAACTGTATGATTAAAATCATGTTGGATAATACTTTTATTGTGCTCTGATTCACTGATGATCTATTTGGAAAAAAACAGATCACAGCTTCAAAACTGGATATTGATACATGAAAAATGTCAATGTGTACCAGTACTGCAGGAAAAAAAAAACAATTGTCATTGTAAATTTTTGTTTATGCACACAACTATCAACATTTTTTTTTTTGGTATCTACAATGTGCAGTGCAGCTCTGAGTTCGGGTTTCAGTCCCTCAGCCCCAGTAAATAAGGGCAGAAAAGGCACAAGCTAGCTGCTAAAAGAAAAATGATTGCTTCTCCCCTTTCCCTGTAAAGACAAACAAATGGACCCTTCTTGCTGCTTTCATCAAGCTCTGAATGATTTGCATTCAGCACAATGTAGTCATGCTTCAAAAAAAATTTTTATTTTGCTTTTGATTGCTTTGTCGTAAGGGCATAGAATTTCTGCTCAGTGCCGCATAGCACTCCATGTCATTATTGACACAAACTGCTTTCAATTTGACACAATGGCTCTGCAATGTAGACTGTACACTATGATAATATTTGTAACTTTAGAAGCTTTAAATAGTTTATAAAGAGTAAATAGCTTGTAAAGATGTCATAAATTTTGCAGTTTAATGATGTTTTACTGCTCAGGAGACATTGTTGAGTTTCATCTGGCTTGGTTAGCCATGGTTGTAGGTGTAGGAGGTGTAGGACTTTGTATTTCAGCGATAATTAAGACCATAGGAGAGATTCCATGCATCAAATCTATAACCTGTTTGAATGCAGTGCCACCACCAATATTTTTCCAATGGTACTGATGTTCTTGGAAATGTGTTGTATACAGAAAGTCCTTACGTGTTTTATTTCTAAAAGGATAAAATCAGAGAAAATTTTTCTTCTTCTTGTATTCTAGGGACATGCTTTTAAATTTTGTTGCACTCCATGAAGACATAATTACATCAGCTTAAAGCCATGGTTTCGGTGACTATATAGAGGTGCACGACTTTACTTTTTATAGCCAAATGGGTAACACTTTATATTAACTCTTGCTTTTTAGCATTAATAGAGCATTAATTAACCATTAACTACTACTTAGCTCATCATCTGTAAAGCATTGCTCATACTTCAATACTCATTTGCACATCGTGTAAAAACACAGTTATAAATGTTTTATTTTTGATGACTATGACCCTCTACAATGTGTTAATCAACCCTTAGTTCAGACTTTAAAAATGATGAATTCACCAATTAAAAATGAGCTATCATTGTCATTTTTAACCGGTTATAAATCATTTACAGATTATGGTTCTAACATTCACCAAGGGTTAGTGAACACCTAATTACAGAGCAAATTATGATTAATTAAGGTAGTCAATTCAAGGATTCAAGGATTCAAGGAGTTTTATTGTCATTCAACCCATGTAAAACATGGGTCACAAAGGTCTTATAAGCTGTTTGTTCAATGTTTTGTGAGCTGATCTAAAGTGAGGCCTTTTATGCTTCACAGAGCATTTATAAATGATATTTAAGACCAGCAGCACCTTGAAACACAGTAGTCACAGATACTGGCTCAACAGAATGAGGAAACAGACAAAACACATGTACTTAAAACTTGTATTTATTTGAAGGAAACAAGTGCTTGTAAAAATAACTCTTCATTTGAACTTAAAATACAACTTCTGCCAAAAAAATTTAAATTCTCAAACTGAAAGTGCCTTTAATGAAAACCCCCAACAAGGAATTGGATATTATATAGAAGACAGTAACAATAAAGCACTGGCCATAAGGAACCATTTGTAGAGGATAAAATTTGTAAGAGACAGTAACATTTTACAAAAAGAGAAGAACTCTGGCTTAATGTTACTATGGATGCATAATTGTTACATTCCTAAGTATACTTTCTTCATCAGTCATGTATTGGTCTACCAAATGCACCATCATGATGCATCAAAATAATGTTGTTCTTTCAAATAGTCCCTCTACTTGGTCAGTTAGTTGATTTTTTTCCTGATGATGCTCAATCCTCATCCTGCAGTCGCTGGGCTCAGAGGTTTGCCTCTCAATAGCAATCTGCGCAGTGGGGGCCATGGATGAACCTGAGAAAAATATATTGTTCTTTACAAAAACAATTATCATGTTTCATTATCTAATTTGCACATCCAGAGAGATGGGCATTCCATATTGATCTGAATATGAGATAATCCTGGATATACGACAGCCCCCTTTTCCAAGACAGATTGTTGTAAAAAGGCTAATTAGTGACTAAATTTTGTTTTATCATGAAGAATATTTTAAAATTTCAATCAAACATTCATAAGAAATTATATTGAACAAGAGCAGGCTGTTGGTTATAGCATGGTGCCATATCATAGTGCAACTCATTATAATGGAGAAAAAATAATGACAACATAGGATAACATAGAATAGACTGTTTTTCATCACAGTGCAGTATCAAGTGCACCTAATGTCACATTGGGTGGGTAAAATTAATCTCAGAAATCAGGAAGACCCTGAAAAAGGTCTACACCTTTAAAAAAAAAAAATTACAAATTTATTCTTGTGTTGTCCATCTGCCTCATGCATGCGCTTTTTTGGGTTTGATGAAAGGTGTCCCGTGCTCAACTGCACTGCCAAAAGAATGTGTTAAGCCTGGTTTATGCCTACGCGTCCGCGTGCTCCGCTCTGCCCAACGCAGACGAATGATGCAATTTTCGCACCCACGCCCATAGACGTAATGACGTTCGGCTCAAACTGAAGCCTCCAGCAGATGCCCGGACCCCTGGTGTCTGGCTGCAGTATAGGTCATAAGCCCCGCCTCCCCATGCATTCCAGATATGAGTCAGGAAAACTAAAAAAAATTACGATACCTGTTAGAAATATTCCTCTTAGTCTTACGCTAAGGTGGTATGATGATGTAATTTGGCTGCATTGCGTTCAAGTCTTTTTGTTACTGAGGAGTAGGTTTTTCATTAGTTATTGGACGTTAAAAACTGCGTCATAACTTTCGTTCTACGATTGTTGAAAACTGCCATTCATGAGTAGTTTTTATAGGGGATATAAGAAACTTAGGAAAAGAGAGCCAAAAGGAGACTTAACCTTCTAAAGAAGAAGAAATGAATATTCCACCAGAATTTCTCTACTGCGCAGACTCAGGCTGCACAATGGCGGCTCGAGTAATAGTTTTTTTTTTGGCCTCAAAATCGTAGAACCCTGACAGGCAGAGCCATGCTGTCCATTCTATATACAGTCAATACCCACGCCCCCTCAAGTGATCCCCCTTACACGGAAAATTTCCACGTAGGGCACCTCTAAAAATTTCTAACTGCTGTGTGGAGACGCGCGGACAACATGACGGCCGACCCGGAGTTTTGAGTGTCAAAAGAGCGAAAATATAGGCATTTATTTAATTCATCACACAGAAATCACTGTGATAACTTTGTGATGACTATTCCTTGTGGTCACACTCTATAGAGAGGAGGAAAAGGCAAAAGATTGTGTTGTACATCGTGTAAACAAAGGCAGGCTTCTTCTAGTCCAGTTAAATGCTCTGGTAGATGTGCGTTTGTGATACACCGCCCCCTGTAGTTTGGGAAATGAAGCAAACAGACAACACGCGGATGGAAAAAAAGGTATTAAAGCGTAACGCATTCTCACATATGGATCCCGGGCGTCCTTTTTCCATGCGTCTCGTCCGCATGGAAAGCATAACCCAGCTTTTATAGTCTTACGTTGATGCGATGTCCAACGCGAGGACCACTTGCTGGCGATGTCCTGAAGGCGGTATTCTCACTTCTCGGGCAGGTTACCATCTCTCCTTCTCCAGAATGAGCAAATTCAGCAAACTCAGGACATTAATTCATGAAAGAGAACCGTTGTTTTTTTTCTTTTTGTAAAATGTTACTGTCTCTTACAATTTTTTTCCTCTACAAATGGTTCCATATGGCCAGTGCTGTATTGTTACTGTCTTTTATATAATATCTCACACCTTGTATAGGGTTTTCATTAAAGGCTTTTTCAGTTTGAGAATTTAAATTTTTTTGGCAGATTTTATTTTAACTTCAAATGAACTTTACAAGCACTTGTTTCCTTCAAATAAATACAAGTTTTAAGTACATGTGTTTTGTCTGTTTCCTCATTCTGTTGAGGCCAGTATCTGTGACTTCTGTGTTTCAAGGTGCTGCTGGTCTTAAATATCATTAATAAATGCTCTGTGAAGCATGAAAAGGTCTCACTTTAGATCAGCTCACAAAACAATGAACAAACAGCTTATAAGACCTTTGTGACTACCTTAATTAATCATAATTTGCTCTGTAATTATGTGTTTACTAACCCTTGGGGATATGTTAGAACCGTAATCTGTAAATGATTTATAACCGGTTAAAAATGACCATAATAGCTCATTTGTAATTGGTGAATTCATCATTTATAAAGTGCGAACAAAAGGTTTCTTAACACATTATAGAGGGTCATAGTCACAGATGATGAGCTAAGTATTAGTTAATGGTTAATTAATGCTTTGTTAATGTTAAAAAGCAAGAGTTAATATAAAGTGTTACCAAAAAAGGTGACCACTGTGAGTAAAAATATGACACTAGTAAGAAACCACTTGAAACTGCTTGCTATTCAGAGGGTCAAACTCATGTCTAAAATCATAAAGCCTAGATGGGAGTGTTAGGAACTGTTCACTGAGTTTCTGCTTGAGACTGGTTGCAGAAAGACAGGAAACCACATACACCAAGCCAAAAAATAGACTTTTACAGCAGTAGTAAACATATACAGGAATGGAGGGTATTGGCAGATTTCGAACCCACCTTGCACGGTGACACCATACCCAAAAATGTGCAGGATTATTTGACCCAGCAAGCAAGGGTCAAAAATTTGGTGATCGTTACCACAGTTACATTTTGGTGATGTCCTTGTTTTGTTCTGAGTTTTTGACTAAGTCTGAGCCATCATCTGGATATTTACAGCAGAAGACATTTACATCCAGCCCATTCTCTGAGCCAGTCCTGATAACTCTACACAACGGAGTAAGCCAACTGAGTGAGGACTCTGAGATGCTGTGGGTGATGGGTCCAGTCCTGGCTGTCATTCTTATCATTGTCATAGTCATCGCTATCCTTCTCTTTAAAAGGTGAGTGGTCTAAATGTGTTACTTCAGAAGTGAAACCTTGATGTCCTTATTGTCTAGAAAATTCTTTTATATCATGCAACATATGCCCTGATGGGGAAAAGCATCACCTTCTTTCAGGTAAAGTTACTTTCCACACACTTTTATTTATGAACAGTAAAAACAAGAACAAATTACCAACATAACAATGATACCAATAATCACAATAATTAGTCTCTAGCTTCTCAGATAAGGGACTTGTGACATCAAAAAAATTTAGGGACCAATTCTTTGGGTGAATTAAGAATGATTTATAGTTTTTCTCAATCACCTGGTGCATTTCTCAGATCAGAATTAAAATTCTCACATTTCATGTCAGTCAAAATTAACTATATTTGAAATGCTATTTAGTCACTCCCTAAAAAACAAGTACAAAAATGGTGAACTAGTTCTCAAACTCTGGCAAGCAAATTTCACTTGCTTCATGTTTTTTCCTGAAAATGTGTCCCGAGTGTTCCCTGAACAATTACTCCTAGGTGAAGCTCAGCTTTCACTGCTTAAGACAGGTGAGTGAGAAGTAGATGGGACCAATGATAAACCACTTTTCCACAGTCACTCAGAGCTGAATCCCATTAACCCTCATTTGGCTATCATATATGAACTGAGCAGGACATAGTGTCGCCCATTTCTACAGTAATGTTGCATAGAAACAGAAGTTCAGCGTGGTGGAAGAGGGGTTAAGATGCAGGGAGGAATAGGAAGGGGACGAACCAGGAAAAGAAGAAGAGGAGGTGAGGAATAAAGACATATTTCTGATGACATTTGGGCCACACTTGTGGACCAAGTTGTCATTCACAATGGCTGAGGCTGGTCAAAGGGTGCACCAAAATGCTGGGGGAAGCGCTGTAAATTCATTTATCCAAACATCTTGTCGGAAGAACGTGCATAAACTGGACACTAAACAATCTGCACTGCATTTCTGTCATTGTGTTAAATGTGAAGCGTACAGTGGGACAAGAACTTGTCCCTTTTTTACATTTTGACTTACAACTTTACTGCAACACAGATTTACTGTATTGTAACATACACCAATTACAGTAAGTTTTATGGAGTAACTCAAGCCTGTTTCACAAAGAGAGGTAACCTCAGCTCTCAGTCAGTTACCGTAGTAACAGATGCTGTGAAACTAACCTGGTCGGCACCAGGTTTTTCTGAATGAAACTCGAGTTTCTCTCTGTCTCCGCCCTCTTTCAACCACACACCATATTTGATTTCCTCATTCTTTCAGTCAGCGGGCGAGTTTTGGCCATAACACGGTTCTGCCATCTGTTATTGAAAAAACATACAAGTCGACTTTTGTCATAAACATAGTATGTCTTTTTGACAATCAACTCGTTGATGAAGGTGCAGCATTAATGCGCAGGAAAATTAATATTCTAAATATTTTTCGGGAGATAATCATCAGAGCGCGCATAGATGTTCTGACATTTGCAGAGAATTCTCTTAAAGAACGTTACTGTTTCACATCACAGTCCATCATTTACAGACACGACCTAATCTGTCGTTATATTTGCAACATTACCAGCAGTAGTCATGCTCTCACATCCCAGCAGATGTTGTGTATTGTGTTCTAATTTTTTTGTAACTGGCAGTTTTTTTTTGTTTTTTTTTTAAATAATATCGGAGATACAAGGCGACTGTATGCAGGTTGTCAGAGGTGGCAGCGCAGGACCACCACCCGTTTTACTGGCATCCTGCTTTCTAATTGCTGTAAAAGTCTGTGTCAGTTTAAGTAGGATTAATTATTTAACAGAACGTGATACATATGAGAAGACATCTATGTGTGTGTAAACAGCATTATGTTGGAGATAAAACAACTGCACAGTCAAACAGCCACGTAATATGTATTTTACAATGTAAAACTTGATCAAAATGAGGTAGACCCGTGAGATTACGTATGTGGAGGTCTCACCTGTTTGAACAATATTTTTATATATTAATCTTAAGTTTCAGCCAAGTGCGCTTCTCCCCTGCAGGATTGCACCTAAATTAAATAAATGAATGATTGACATTCAAGCAGTTTTCCCTTTAATATTATTGTGATCGCAGGACAACATTTAAACTTTGGTATTGACCAGAGCAGCGATGTTCTCTTACACCGTCTCCCTCTCTTTTGCAGCTGCTGTGGTGTTGCACTTTTTTGCTAAAATCATGTTAAAGTCGCTGTATAAGCGCATTAAGATTTCCAGTTCCTGCGGAGTAAAAAAACGCCGCCCTCCGCTTCCTTGTTGCCATGGTGACTCGTTGAATCTAAAGCTGTCTTTTTATGGCGGTGGTGCACTCGCTTAACTCCAGGTTAAACTATTCCTACTACTCCTACTACTACCTCCTACTACAAACTCAAATCCGCTGTTCTGGAACCAAAAATTCAGAGTTTTCTATCTCAGAGGAGATCAACTGAGAGTTCATGGTTTAACTCAGAGATTCCTGAACCTGCTTTGTGAAACGGACCCCAAATCAATTTAAATTGGATAAAATAAATAACTTCCTCTGGGGATGAAGGCCATATTTAACTGAAATTAACAGCACCTGTCTCTGCTGCTGCACAACATATCTGACTAAATTCAAAAGATGCATATAGAATAAAATAATTGAACACGTACAGGTCCCTGAGCAGCCGACTACTGTGGTCACCAGAGAGGAGACAGGATTGTCTCAGTCCATGTGGTGCTCTGGGGGCCCTCCCCTTCTTCAGGTCGACCACATTGTGCAGGACAGCACAGGCATCAGTGATGTCACAGTTATGTCACAGTGATGTCATATGCCCGAAAAGACTTGACCCCTAAGTTTTGAGGATGGTGAAAGCATGACTTCGGGAGGTCAGAGGTCATTTCAGTCTTGGCCTGAATGTAGGTCTGCTATGATTCCTGGGGTCTGTGAATGGTGTCAGGAGATTTCACTCTTATTTTAAGTCAATCCCACTCAAAATTCAAATGCATTCACAATCAGAGAAACAGCTCAGTTTTTGGAGGTGTTAATTATCTTTTTGGATTATTATTGTGAAATTTCAGAGAACCCAGTGTGTTTTTGTGCACTGCTTATGCATTAGGGCGGAGCTTTTCCACCCTTTCTGTCGTTGTTTTAAAGCTGTGATGGTGTTGTCGTTCTTCTATTATCAGTCCTTTTCCTCCTCATAAGCCTCCATGAGGATTTCTGCCCCTGACGTCAAAAAACTCACTGCTTTCATTGCCATGGTGAATTGGTGAATCTGAGATCAATGGCGGGGTCTATCTAACAAAGTCTGGCCTGATGAATCCGTGTCTGTTCATCCTGGCTTAGTCTCTGTGCAACGGACTGAGCCTGGGTGCTCTTGTTTTGGATTCGTTGAACCAGGCCCAATCATTCATCCTGGATATCTGAATCCTACTTTTGCGCAACGGACCCCAGGACATCAAGCTGTCTCCCCATGTTTGTTTACCCTCTGAAAGCACATTGGACCAAAAAGTTTAGGTGATTTTAAACTTGCGCATGCCGCCTTATTGTTCACTGGAGCTGGAAGACATGGAATTACATCAGAAAATACAAAAGGATTATTATTTTTTTTTTCAAGTTACATTCTCTGACACTGCCAGAGATTAAGCTGTTTATGATAACATATATACTATACCGGGCTCTGCCAGGTACTTTTTCTCGACAACAGGGACATTTTATTGTATTTCCACTCTTGAGCCTTTGAAAATATTTATCTTATTTCTTCTTTTATTGTCTTTCTGTCTGCCTGCTATCTGCTGATTCAGCAAACAGGAAAGGTAAGTACCTCTGTCCAATGATATCTGTACAGTGCTTCACCTATCAACTCTTGGCACCCTTTTCTGTACTGTAATACTGATATCTCTTTGTGACTTAAGTGTGAATCCAAAATCTACAGTTGTGCCTGAAAGAAGTTAAGAAGTTTACACCCCCTGGTGATTTTGGGCTGATTACATGCACAAAATATGACACAAATGTATTTGAATGCCTTCTAAAGGTAACCATCCTCACCTGTGATCTATTAGCTTGTAATCAGTGTGTGTAAAAAAGCTCAGTGAGTTTCTGAGCTCCTGACAGACACGTACATCTTTCACTCAGTGCTGCATTGGAGTTTCTTGTTTCTGCGTCATGGGAAAGCAAAAAAAAATCTCAAAGGATCTGCGAGAAAAGGTTATCTAACTGTATAAACCAGGAAGAGGATTTAAAAAGGTATCCAAGGAATTGAGGATGCCAAGAAGCACTGTTAAAACTATTTAAGAAGTGGAGAGAGAGGGATTCTGTTGAAACCAAACCATGGTCAGGCAGACCAAGAAAAATTTAGCTCCAACTGCCAGGAAAATTGTTCCAGATGCAAAGAAAAACCCTCAAATAACTTCAGCTGAAATACAGGACTCTCTGAAAAAAATTTGGGTGGATGTTTCAAGATCCACAATGAGGAGACACTTGGGTCGCCATAAAAAAAGCCATTTCTGCGCAAATGCCACAAAATATCCAGCTTACAATATGCCAAACAGCACAGAGACAAGCCTCAAAACTTCTGGAACAAAGTCATTTGAAGTGATGAGACCAAAATTGAAAAAGAATTTCAAGCTGTTATTGATGTTAAAGGGGGAAATACATGGTATTAAAAACTGGGGGATGTAAACTTTTGGAACAGGGTCATTTTTGAAGTTTCTGTAGTCATTATGATTTAAAAAGAGTAAACTATTTTTTTTTCAATAAATGTCTTCACCCAACCACTAACCATGAGTGATAAAAAGTTTTTTGTGTTACCATTCATATTTTCTTCGAAAAGGCCAAAAAGTCAGAAATTCTGCTGGGCGGTGTTAACTTTCACGCACAACTGTATATATTGAATATACAGCTGTGCCTAAAAGTTTACACCCACACCCACAGGTTTATCAGAACAATAATTATCTTGTCTTTGTAGTGTGTTAATTTGAATATAGGTTAAACAGGATTTAAAGAAAATTTTAAAAAATATTGGTTCTGTTTTATTTGCATTTTACACAATGTCTCAATTTCATTGGAATTTGGCTGTCCATAATATAGAGCTACTAAAGTATTAAAACCACAAGATAAACAGACCCTTGTGGCTGGTGCTAAGTATGGCCCAATGACAGTTTTTTCTTATCAAATTCAATCAATCTTAAGTTGTACAGTGCCCAAATCATAACAAACATTATCTCAAGACACTTTCCAAAACATTAACAAGTCTAGACCTGTTAAGGTCAATAAATTTTTATTTCATTTTTTAACAGAGACCCAACATCAAGACAAGATAAGAAGTCTTATCTCATCTTAACCCACCATGAGCACTTTGCAGCATTTAGCATGTTACAATGGCTGGGAAAAACTTCCCTTTCACAGGCAGAAACCTCGTACTGAGGAGAAAAGCCTGGTGGCCCGCCAGTCCTATATAGCACTGGGGTTAAGCCCGTTTATGATTTCTTGGCATTTTCTCAGAGAATACAAATGGCTGCAACTGCAGCCTAACAGGAAATATAACTTCCAAAATAAGATATCCACTTTCAAAACAAACAAAAATTCTCCTTTGACCTATCCCAGCTACATCACACTCCCTGCCTGGCATCAGCAGGATGCCACATGAACTTTAAGCTTAACAACCTCTGACTCCAGGAGCAGAACAACCTCAGAGACTGGCCTCAAGTAAGTTCTTGGGGGTTGGTGAGAAGCCAACTTAATGTCCACCTTTTTCAGTAGTCGGTCGTCACCTGGAGAGGCCTTTGTTATCACTCCTGTAGACCATTCATGTCTCCTTGCTTGCTTGTCCTTTAGTAGTACCAAGTCCCCTTTCCTGAGACTGGGCTTCTTGGAATGCCACTTCTGTCTGCTCTGAAGAGTATTCAAATGCTCTAACCGCCACTTTGCCCAGAGCTTGCCTGTTAACGCCTGAACTTGTTTGCATTCGTGTTTCAATGGACTGGCATCTCAGGAGTTCCCAGGAAAAAGTGGTGGGGTCCCAATCTTCTGCATAAGCAGCATCGCTGGAGTTGGTATCAGTGTGCACAAGACTTCATAGGTTAGCTTCATCCTTCCCTCTCAGAGCAACATTGAATCCAGGATAAGCCGTCCCAATCATGAAACCCTGCTTTTTAAAGCATTTTCAGCGCTATAAGATACCAACACTCTTTTAAGTTTAACTTTCGCCTCCGCTGTTGACAGCGCACCGAAAGTGATGTACTGACGTTTTACAATGATGTAATGACGTGACTTCAACTTGCTCTGCACTCGCAGGTGGAAATCCAAACAGGTTTTAAGGAAGAACGGGATTAGAACCATCGAAGCACTAGCACATTTACCAGCACAGCATACATTATATTCTTATATGCTTTTTTTTTGTTTTTTTAAATCAACTTTGCTTTGATAAGAGACTACAAAGCCCATTCAGAGACAACTCCATTATAAATTTTGCACCACAATATTTGTACCGTGATATATACCATTACCGTGAAAGGATTCAATTTATACAGTGATATGAATTTTGGGTCACTCACAGGTAAGCCCAGGTTCTTTTCAAAGCAGGCCATCTCTTCTGCTTAGGTCCCACGTTGCACATTCTTTATGATGACATGTTCTGCCCTGAGTAACTCAGTACTTGTAACACATTTCTTGCAGTAGTGCCAGTCAACACACTCTAGGTCAAGTACTGGTTTGTGGAAGCTTCGAGCCACATGCAATGGTCAAGTAACAGCTCTTGTCAGCCGATTCCATGAAGAAAAGCATTCAAAACATTACTGTCTGGTTGTTCTCCTGAGACCTTTGTCAGAGTGCTGAGACCTTAGGACGAAGTTCCTCTTCTGAGTCTGGATTCAGCAATTCAAAGGCAACAATTTCCAATGACCATTTTTCAGGCTCCATCAAACATCTTGGTCCCATCAACCAACTTTGTAACTGGCTTGAAGGCACAGACTCTGATCCAAGATCAGCTGGGTTGTTCTCTGTGGCTTCATATCGCCACTGACTTGGATGGCTGGGCTGTCGGACATGTTGCACGTGGTTGTTCACATAAACATAGAACCTTTGAAATTCATTTTTTATAAACCCAACACAACTTTGCTGTCAGTGAAGAATGTGATCTTTTCAGGCTTCAGTCCTGTTTCCTCTCTGATCTGGTTAGTAACTTCTGTAGCCAACACTGCAGAAAAGAGTTCTAGCCTTGAGATGGTAAGCTCTGTCAGAGGTGCCAGCGTGGCTTTGCCAAGCATAAAAGCAACTTTTTTGCTACCTTCGTCAGTTTCCATCTTTGACCAAAAAGCAGTACAACATTTGCTTGACGTCCGCAGTTATTGCCACTGGTTCCTCCCTGGAACTGAGAAGGACTCCTAGGAGGCTGTTGTTGAGATGTAGCCCCCGAAGCAAGACCTCATCCAGTGAGACACCCTCAAAGTGAGCACTTGAGTTGAAAACAAGCCTGATTTTATGGAGTTAAAACAGTCTCAAAATTCACAAATGCACACAGAAGGATCCACAAATGCACAGACAAATCCACAAATGCACAGACAAATCCACAAATGCACAGACAAATCCACAAATGCAAAAACAGATTCACAAATGCACAGACAAATCCACAAATGCACAGACAAATCCACAAATGCAAAAACAGATTCACAAATGCACAGACAAATCCACAAATGCAAAAACAGGAGGGAGACATTTGATTGGCTACAGACATTGGTCTGTGCATTTGTGAATGGGAGCGCGTCAGGGGAGTCTCAAAAATCCACACACAAATGCAGCGGGGTTCACAGCGAAATATATCTGTCAGTGCATTTGCGTGTCGCTCTCTATGCATTTGTGGATTTGTCTGTGTGCATTTGTGAATCTGTTTTTGCATTTGTGGATTTGTCTGTGCATTTGTGAATCTGTTTTTGCATTTGTGAATCTGTTTTTTGCATTTGTGGATTTGTCTGTGCATTTGTGGATTTGTCTGTGCATTTGTGGATCCTTCTGTGTGCATTTGTGAATTTTGAGACTGTTTTAACTCCATATAGACTTTTGCAGATAGTAAATTCCAAAAGTGGGATGGTGCCACACTTCCCTTCCTTTGGATGGTGGTGCCAACTCTGTATGGTTGCTATCCAAAATCCTTTGCATTGATTCCAGGAAGTCTACTTACATGCTGGGCCTGTTGTTGGGAAGAGGCTTCCTTGGGTTTCGAAAAGGCAGGGGTGCTACCCAGCTGCCACTTTCATCCCTGACAAACACTTTGTTGATTACAAGCCATTTATTAACCATACTTAATGCAGCGTCTTACAAAAAGGCAAAATCTTGAAATATGGCTTTGGCAAACACACACACAAAAAAATGCAATTAAAACAAATAATATCAATTGATTTTGCTTGGAGGTGAAGTATGCAGGAATTTTTGATAAGTTTAATTTATTTGTTTAAACACAACATCCAAACTGGACTCCTCCTCTGTGATTCTCAGCCAGCTGCAGCGCATGCTCACTGCCACCAACGTTAGCTAACAGCGTGGCGAGCAGTCGTAGCTTCGTAAACACATCAAAGACTGTAAAAAAAACAGCCCAGCGAGCACCTGCAGCATCGCTTGAGAGAAAGTCAGGAGCCATACACCTGACCCCCTGCAGGTAAATGAGGTATCCTGCATATATTGCATCATTCTTTCTCTGTGTTGCAGCCAATATCATAGCCGCTGAAGATAGCGTCTCCCACTGGCGATGATTAACACACAGGGCCTGGTCCACTAAGATCCCAAATACTAAGCGCTAAATTGCGTGTGCAAACTAGAAAATTGCCCGCGCTCAAAGTGAGCGTGTTGCAAGTGATCTACTAAGGTAGTGCGCGCAGTTGATAACCAGAGCAGACCGCCCTATTTAAAAGAGGATTTAACATGTGCTGCCGTCTGTTTCCATTGAGAGTTTGAGAGAGCAGAGTGACTGTAAATGAAAAATGACGTTTGAATCCACAGAGTTGCAGATCTAGGTGGAAGAAATGAAAAATAGAGGCACGGATAATATTGTAGAAGGATAAACCTCTGGTGCACATTAGATATCAGCTGCACAGCAGAAATCAGTCAGTTATATGTCTTCTTGTGATGAACATGACGGTTCAGGACTGAGTTGGGAAAGATTTGAATCTTTGAAGTCTTTAAAAAGAAAACATGGTTCACCTTAGATTTTGCTGCTGACCTTATTATAATGTCCACTCTCTGTCAGCTCTTCAAAGAGATAAACTCTTCCTTTACCACAGCCTGCAGAAAAACATGCTTTTCATCCACCCTCCACATCTGTATTTACAGAAAAAAAAACCTACTGGACAAAATGCTCTAATTCTCCACACGTCTAATAATCTACATTGAAGAGCACTAAAACACAGAGAAACTAAAGCTGTTTTTCCAAAATGTAATTATTTAATTTATTTTTTACTCCCAAAGAGAGAGGGTAAGAGAAAGGGAGGGGGGAGAGAATCTGAATCATATTGTAGGCTCCGCTTTTTTGTGCTTTGTTTTTCCAGAGTTTTTTAGACCTCTTGGGTTATGGAGATGTGTAAACATTTGTCTTTAGTTTGTTGTATTTGACTGCAGCTGTCCGTACATAACACTTTGCACCTGCCTTTCACACTGCTAAATAGAGATGCTAAAACAGAGCCCACAAACCATTTCATATTTGACAAACCACCTTGTGGGTGCTAAATTATCACATTTGCATCTACTCTTCCCAAAATTCTGCGCGTCCTGGTGATCTGCATGGATTCTGCATATTCATGAAGGGAGACACGCTAAATGGACAGCGTGTGCTGTTTTGCTGTCTGCACCCTGTTAGTAGATCAGCTTTGTGCACACAATTGAGTTTGCACGTGTTTTTGTTCACGCAAACTGTTGGTAGATCAGTCCCATAGAGTCACTTGCACACTAGATGCACTGTGATTGGCTTGTGTCTAAAAAAACTATTTGAAATAAATAAACAAGTTTACGCTCAGCCTGGCCGGGGATGGTGGTGATGGGGGGTCAAGAAAAAAATAAAGCACTGGGGTAAACCCTGTTAATGATTTCTTTCATGGTAGTGGTTGGGTGAAGCCATTTATGAACAAACAACTTTTTTTTTTACTCTTTTTGAATCATAATGACAACATTAACTCCCAAAATTACCCTAAACAAAAGTGTACATACCCCAGTTCTTAATACCGTGAATTGCCCCCTTTAACATCAATGACAGCTTCACGTCTTCCGTGGTAGTTGTGGTCAGGGTTTTTATTCTCTCACATGCTAAAGCGGCCCATTCTTCTTGGTAAAAAGCCTCCAGTTCCTGTAAATTCTTGAGCTGTCTTGCATGAACTGCAGGTTTGAGATCTTCTTAAAGTGGCTCAATGATAGTGGAGTCAAGAGACTGAGATGGCCACTCCAGAAACTTCACTTTTTTTTGCTGTAGCCGATGCCAGGTCAACTTGGCCTTGCGTTTTGAATCATTGTCATGTTAGAATGTTCAAGTACCTGCTATGAGCGGCTTCTGGGCTGATGAGTGTAAATTTTCCTACAGTATTCTCTGATAACATGCTGCATTCATCCTGTCAAATGTCAATGCAGCACTGGATGAAAGCTGCAAGTGTCTGTCAGGAGCTCAGAAACTCACTGACCTTTCAGACACACACACTGATTACAAGCAAATACACTCACCGGCCACTTTATTAGGTATACCTTGCTAGTGCCAGGTTGGACCCCCTCTTGCCTTCAGAACTGCCTTGATCCTTCATGGCATAGGTTCAGCAAGATACTGGAAACATTCCTCAGAGAGTTTGGTCCACACTGACATGGTAGCATCAAGCATTTGCTGTGGATTTGTCGGCTGCAGATCCATGATGTGAATCTCCCTTTCCACCACATCTCAAAGGTGCTCTATTGGATTCAAATCTGGTGACTGTGAAGGCCACTTGAATACAGTAACCTCATTGTCATGTTCAAGAAACCAGTCTAAGATTATTCCAGCTTTATGACATGGCGTGTTATCCTGCTGGAAGTAGCCATCAGAAGATGGTTACACTGTGGTCATAAAGGGATGGACATGGTGAGCAACAATACTCAGGTAGGCTGTGGTGCTTCCACAATGTTCAGTTGATACCAAGGGGCCCAAAGTATGCCAAGAAAATATCCCCCACACCATTACACCACCACCATCAGCCTGCACTGTTGATACAAGGCAGGATGGATCCATGCTTTCATGTTGTTTACATCAAATTCTGACCCTACCATCCGGATGTCATAGCAGAAATCGAGACTCATCAGACTAGACAACGTTTTTCCAATCTTCTATTGTCCAATTTTGGTGACCCTGTGTGAATTGTAGCCTCAGTTTCCTGTTCTTAGCTGACAGGAGTGGCACCCAGTGTGGTCTTCTGCTGCCGTAGCTCATCTAAATCAATCAATCAATCTTTATTTATATAGCGCCAAATCATAACAAACGTTATCTCAAGACACTTTACAAAACATTAGCAGGTTGATACCTGTTCATGTTAGAGTATTTTATTATTTTATCAACAGAGACCCAACATCAAAACAGGATAAGGAGTCTTATCTCATCTTAACCCACCATGAGTGTAGCACTTTGCAGCAGCTTTTAGCAAGTTACAGTGGCAAGGAAAAACTTCCATTTAACGGGCAGAAACCTCGGACAGAACCAGACTCATGTTAGACAGCCATCTGCCTCGACTGTGTTGGGGTGAGAGAGAGAGGGAGGGAGAGAGGGAGAGAAAGAGAGAGAGAGAATAAGAGAGAAAGAGAGAGGTAGTGAGAGAGAGAGAGAGAGAGAGAGAGAGAGAGAGAGAAAAATAGGAGAACTGTCAAAGCCACAGCAGCTGGAGTCAGGTCGTCCCACGTCAGCTTGTAGATCCACAGCAACAATCCAGATGACCCTACAAACAAGCTCAGAGACTCCCAGAGGATCGTGGTTAATAACTACAATAGTGCATTAAGATAAAAATTAGACTGACAGATAGAGGAGAAAGGGAAACAGAAGCCTAGTGTGTCAGTTTCCCCCCGACAGTCTAGACCTATAGCAGCACAACTAAGAGCTGGATACAGGCCTGATCCAGCTCTAATTATAAGCTTTATCAAAAAGGAAAGTTTTAAGTCTGCTACTAAAAATCGAGAGGGTGTCCGCCCCCCGGACCTCAACTGGTAAGTTGTTCCAGAGAAGAGGAACCTGATAACTAAAGACTCGACCTCCCATACTACTTTTAGAGACCACAGGCACAGTCAGCAGGCCTGCATGCTGAGAGCGCAGTGATCTAGACGGATGATATGGAACTATAAGCTGTCTAAGATAGGACGGCCCCAATGTTATTTAGAGCTTTATAGGCCAGGAGGAGAATTTTAATTTCTATTCTAAATTTTACAGGTAACCAGTGTAGAGAAGCTAGTACTGGAGAGATGTGTTCTCTCCTCCTGGTTCCTGTCAATACCCGAGCTGCAGCGTTCTGAACTAACTGAAGGGTCCTAATAGACTTTTTGAAGCAGCCTGATAAAAGAGAGTTACAGTAATCTAACCTAGAGGAGATGAAAGCATGGACGAGTTTCTCTGCATCGCTCTGAGACAAGAAGTGCCTGATTTTCCTAATGTTACGAAAATGAAAATATGCTGTTCTCGTGGTCTGCTGAATATGCGAGTTCTTAACTGTACTGCTAGATCCAACACTGATGCTATCTAAAGCACCTCACTGATCAGAAAGAGCCTCTCTAAGCTGTTAAGGTCCAACAACAATAACTTCAGTTTTCTCCGAGTTCAACAGGAAGAAATTTCTATTCATCCAAGCCCTGACATCTTCAAGTTGACATCTTGACACAATTCAAGTTTAGCTAACTGGCTAGTTTCTCCTGGCTTCATAGATAGGTACAGCTGAGTATCATCTGCATAACAATGAAAGTTTATGGAGTGTTCCCTCATCATACTACCGAGAGGAAGCAAATACAAGATGAAAAGGATCGGACCAAGCACTGAACCCTGAGGGACTCCATAGCTAACCCAAGTGCACACAGAAGACTTGTTGTTAACATGAACAAACTGAGATCGGTCTGACAAATAAGATCTAAACCAAGCTAACACAGTTCCTTTAGAGCCAAGTAGTTCCTCTAATCTCTGCAGAAGGATCTGATGATCAATCGTATCAAAAGCAGCACTAAGATCGAGCAACACAAGTACAGAAAGAAGACCACGGTCTGAAGCTAAGAGTAAATCATTCGTTACTTTTAACAACGCAGTTTCAGTGCTATGATGAGCTCGAAACCCAGACTGAAATACCTCAAAGAGACTATTGCTATGAAGAAACTCACACAGTTGACTAGCGACCACTTTTTCCAATATCTTAGAAACGAAAGAGAAGTTAAAGATCGGCCTGTAATTAACCAAAGAACCTGAATCAAGAGTAGGCTTTTTGAGAAGAGGCTTTATAACCGCTACCTTAAAGAGTTGTGGTACATATCCTGTCAGCAAAGACGCATTAATTAACCGCAGTAACGAGGGACCAACCAAAGACAAGACCTCCTTCAGCAGCCACGTTGCTTGTCCCAGATTTTCTGTTTACCTACTAAATCGACTTCTCTGACAACTTTGGTCGAGACCGTCCAGCTGTCCCTCTTTCGTCAGGTCCGTATTTGGACCGGATTCTCGATTAAGACTCAAAACCGTCGGTCTTCGACTAAGATGACATCAACCTCTGTTTGATAATGATTAAAATAGAGATTAAAAATTCTAGAATAGGTTAAAGAAGTCCATAAAGTCCTCACTGCTAAGCTCTTGGGGAATGCACAGCTCAGTAGAGCTATGACTGCGTGTCAGCGTGGCTACAGTGCTGAAAAGGAATCTAGGATTATTTTTATTCTCTTCTATTAGAGATGAATAGTAAACAGCCCATGCAACCTGCAAGGCCTTTCTATATTCATTTAAGCTACTTTGCCAATGCGAATTGGATTCTTCTGTTTTTTTAACTGGAACACCAAATTCTTTCTAACTTTCTAGATTTTTGTTTAAGCGCACGAGTTTCATCATTATACCATGGAGCTGATCTCTGTCGTCTAAGAGTTCTCTGCCTAAGCGGAGCGATCAAATCAAGGGTGGTTTGAAGAGAACCCGTAGTATTAGCCACAAGCTGATCTAGCTGAGAGGGAGTAAAGGAGCTGTCTGCCAAGTCACAGCAAGACAGAGAATCCAAGGCAGCAGGAAGAGCTTCCTTGAAATTCGCTACGGCTCTGTCAGATAGATAAGATATTTTTGTCAAATGGGATAGGGCCTAAGAGGGAAAACTCAAAAGTAACTAAGAAATGAACTGACAGAAGAGGATTATGCGGGGAAACCACTAAATTGACTGTTTCCAGGCCGTGAGTAGGAACAAGATCTAAAGTGTGATTAAAGCGATGGGTGGGCTCATTTACGCCCTGTGTAAAACCGAAAGAATCCAGTATCGACATAAAGGCATTACCAAGACTATCATTAACAACGTCTACATGAATATTAAAGTCACCAACAATTACGATTTTATCTGAAAGAAGGATAATGCTAGACAGAAACTCACTGAACTCAGACAGAAACTCCGAGTATGGACCAGGAGGTTGATACACTACAGCGAACAGAATAGGTTTTTTCATTAGCCGATTGAGAGAAATTTAGAATTAGATTTTCAAAAGAGCTATAATCTAATCTAGGTCTAGTGCTAATATTATGGATAGACTTAAAGATAGCTGCTACCCCACCCCCTCGGCCAGTGAGTCGAGGGATGTAAGTATTAAGATGACTAGGAGGAGTGGACTCATTTAAACTAATATATTCACCCTCACACAGCCAAGTTTCAGTCA